>AWUE01017883.1:0-83324 GCA_001974825.2 Corchorus olitorius | reverse complement strand
TTTTTTTGCCAAGAAAAGAAACCAGCCAACCCCCCCCCCCCTCCAGGAAGGAAATGAGGCTTATATATATTGGAATCGGAATTGATCCCCACCGTAGATAAATTTTTATCCAACTGTCCTCCATTTTCATTTTCTGTGTAAATCCCTTTTAATTCCTAAATTTGTCTGTTGTTGTAGATGAAGACGCTAGAGGTACAAGCCACAATTGTAAATGGTGAGCTGGGATGGTTCGTACTGCCCTCTGCAGCTTATTTTAATATTTTTGTTTTTTTGAACTTCACGTGAGCTTCTTGGTTTATTTATTTTGCAGTGTCTCTCTTTTGCTTCCTAGATGCTGAGGTGGCTAAATGAGACAAGCTCCAGGTCTTTTGGGACTAATCAAAACATGCCATGTCAGGGTGAGAGTTTCATTTCCTTGTTTGTTGACAAGTCAATTTCTGCATTTCATTATTTTGCTTGCTGCCACGATCATGCCATGCCTTATGGGTAATCTAAATGATGCAATGGTATTAACAGTACGTGTATATGTGTATGTATGTGTCGAAACGTTCGGGTCCGGGGAACCCTGCCGAGACGACGTTGGTAAGGAGGAGTCGCCACTAATCTTTTTTCTAAGGTGTGATTAGTCACCTATGTGATTATTAAGTCTAATATTAACCTAAGCTTGGCGAAGGTAATACTATCATTATGGGGGTGTTTATGGAAAAGATTCTGTCTAAAAGAGACTTCCAGAAGTTCGTACCCGAGTACATTTATCTGGACGACCCCTTATCTCAGTAAAAGACGAGTATTAATACATCTCAATAACAAGGTGAAGTATGATGCATGTATATAGTAAAATTCTACTTCTACTAATTACTAGTTATTACAAACCAAGGCCAAATTAAACTGAAATTAAACTAACAAAGAACAAAATTGAAAGAAATTTAAAGCTTCAGGGCCAAATTGGACAAATTGGAGGCCTATCTGCACATCAAGTAAAAGATTAGCAAAATTCAGGAGGCAAAATGCACAATTTGAAAATCAATAATATGGATAAACAATAACTATAGGATTTGAAATGTGAATGCACATGAGCATACTTGTTATGTCTCAATTAATTCTAATTAAAACCATAACCCTAACTAACTTCTAACCAGGCTTAATTAACCCTCAATCCTAGTTATCTCCTAACTAGTCTTAATCCAAATTCTAACTTACCCTATATCTTGAATCTTCCATAGCTTAAGCTAATTGTCTCAACTTTGCTCAAAATCTAATCCCCTTGCTCCAACTATGAAACTGTGAAATTGAATAAGGTCAAAATTACCTAAATTAGTTACTACTCCAAATTCAAGCCTATACTAATACTAAACTAAGACCAAATGCAACAATGGGCCCAATAACTAATCCAAATAAACTAAGCTAAGATGAATCAAATCAAAAGAAATCAAGTGAAGTCCAAACGGAAAAGAAAAAGAAAAGGCCCAAGTAGAAAACTATACCAAACTTAGCTTGGGCTTTCAGGCTGACCATTGGATTGGGTCGATTAAAATCGGATTGGGCCTAAACCGGGTCATATTTGGGATGGGAACCGGATTTGGGTCAGCACTTCATTGAAACGATGTCGTTTAAGAAGCCAGCCCTCCTTATTCTTCTTCTTTCTTCCTATTTTCTTCTTCCTTCCTCATCTTCACCCGAAACCCTAGCTCAAGCAACCTCCACAGCCGCCGTCGCTTCTTGACCTCCAAATCCTCTCACCGCCGCTCCTCCTCAACCAATCGTCCCATGGCCACCACCACCCTGAACTTCATGACCGTCGAAAGACCAGAATCTCTTCTCCTCTTCCTTATCTCTCTCCTCGACATTCTCTCACTAAATGAACCAACAGCGTCGCAATCTCACCCACACCGCCGTTGCTCGAGCTTCATCGGCCCAAGACCCTCAACGCCACTACTTGCTTTTTCTTTTAATTATTCCCAACCAAAAAACCGAAACTCTCATCATCCTTGCTTTCCAAACTCGAATCTAACCCTTCTTTTCACGAATGAAGCCTCAATTCGAGCAGAAATAACTCCACCCGAATCGAAAGTAGCAAGCTCAATCTTTCAGATGTTACTGGGAATCAACAACTAAAAAAAAGGGTAAGTCTTTTTCTCGTTTTTTGGTATTTTCTGTTTTTTTGTTTGATTCCTATTGAATTGGTTTTGCTCTCTATGAGGGAGTGTGTGGTGTGTGTAGAGGGTTCTTGGATTTTGAGAGAGTTCTCGAGTGTGGAATGGAGAGGGAGGATGGAGAGTCTGGAGAGGTGTCAATTGAGAGAAACTGTGGATTTTTTTGTGTGATTCAGTGTTGTGAAGAGAGAGATGAGAGAGAGAGAGTGAGAGAGGATTTTTAAGAGTGTGGTCAGAGGATTTTTCAGTGAGAAGATCCGAGAAATTTTTTTGAGAGAGAAGGCCCCTTTTTTGTGTAGTGTGTGGAGTGCTTTCTTTATGGGAGAGGATAATGATCCTGTGTGAAGAAGTGTCCCTTTCTAAGGTGGAGAGATACTGATTTTAAGGAGAGAAGAATCCCCTGATTCAATGCATTAGCTCTAACCAATTTTTTTGTCTCCTTGTGCAGGTTTGTTGGGGAGGAGGATAAGGATCAGAAGGAATCGGCAAAGGTGGATGAGTTGGCTTCATTGACTAGCTTAGCAGGTAACTTTTCTAACTGAATTTTTTTAACCTGATGGGCAAATTGGATAAAATTCTTTGTTGCTTTGTTTGCTTCTGCCATTTTGTCTTGTACTAAACTTTACCTGTTGTTATGTATCCTTACTACTGCCTTTATGCTGCTGAAATGATTGTGATGCAACGAATGGACTCATATGCCTGCTAGTAATTGAGATGAATCTGCCTGTTGACTTGTTGTTTGTTTCACATGCTTATTGACTGGCAATCGAATGCTTGGGAAATTGCCTTGTTTCTCGTTGAACTGGTCTTGCCATTGCTTGTTATGTTTAACTCTAAACTTAGAATGCTAATTATGATGTAAAAAAAAGCTTGATGACTTATCTGAAATGACATGATTGGTGCAATGTTTGATCTATTTTCTTTTGTTTTTCTGTGGTTAACATGAAATGCAGTGTATGTTTGCTAGTCCTAAATTTACAATGCTAAACTAAAGGAACTGATGCTTAAATTGGATGTGCTTTGCTGCTATGTCTATTGCTGAAATGTATACTCAGGCTACAAAAAAAACATGCCAAATGCAATGTGCTCTATTTGCTGCAAAATGACAGTGTAATGCATGCCATGATTCATATTAAAGATAAGCTGCCAAAATTTGAGAGTTTGATGTGTGGAACCCTGAATTGTCTCTTTGCAACTACTTTGAATTCCAAATAATTATTTGAATGCCCTTGCCTATTGTACTTCTGTAATTGGAGGGTGAATAAAATGTTGTTTTGCCACTATCTTCACTTGCATGCTCTCTTGTACTGCTCGAATTCTCTGATTTTGCACTTGTATTGTTGCGACGTCCCCTAGTGTTGCATGATCCTGTTGCCTGTGCTTGCTGCTCCTTTGCTTGTTCTTTGGAATGCCTATTATGGTTTCTGGCTGCATTGGCATTTAGGGACCAGGATTTAATCTTGGATTCCTTTCCCAATACAACCAAGAGCAAAATGCCCCTCATCCCTTCATGTTCTTTTTTCTTGCATATGTTCTGTTGTGAAGCTCTTTGTTGGCTTGCTTGCTTTCTTTTTCTTTGTGCATTCTGATCTTGTTACCACTCTCGCCATTGCTCTCATGCACAGCCCTGCACATGAGGTCTTCTAAAAGACCTTCAACGCTCGGGTGCATGCTTGTTTGATAGCCTCTGAATGTTTTTTTTTTGTTTGATGTTGTTGCACTGCCCTTGCATTCCATTTATGCCCTCCGACCTTTTCTCGGCTTATACCAATTAATGGTGTTTAGCCTTGAACTTGAGGGGCACATTTTGTTGGCATTTGTACTTTGCAGGTCATGAGATCACTGCCCACCATTGAGGAAACTTTGGAGAAGGAAAGAGAAGGCAGGAAAATGTCCACTAGGAAAACTATTGGATATCACTATAGCTAGGCATATAAATGTAAATTCTATTTAGTGTTTTCTATGTGTGTAATTTATATGAAATGCAAATGTGCAAATGAGAGCACTGAATTCTTTTTTTTTTGTGATTTTCAATTTCCAATTTTTTTGTACTCTTTTGATTAACAATGTTATAATGCAACTATTTTTACCTATGCTATGTTATTTGAAGTAATTTTAAATTAATCAAAAGCAAAATGGTCTCCCCAAGATGATTTTATATTAGAATAAGGACTTAGAGTGCTTAATGCCAAATCACCAATTATGCACTAAGACTATGATGGATGCCCATGCGATTTAATTAAAATTACCATGAAAATAAATGACTTTTTTGTGACAATGCTTAGAATAAAAACTACTTAAAATGCAATATCCAATGTAACGTCTAACCAATTGCTAAATTGAGGATTAATTAATCCAGAAACTAGATTGAACTTAAACTACCTGATTGAAATGCAACAACACTAGATCACTGAATGAAGTGAAGCCATGAGATATGCAAAAATGCCAAAGATGCCTATTCTAAGATTTTTTGTTTTTTTTGGGTTTTTCAAATCCAATCTAAATGACCAAGATGAATTAACTAATCTAAATTATGAGTGAACTTAAAATGACAACGTGCCCCTGAACATGCAAATGACCAAAATGCCCTTAGTGTAAAAATGACCAAAATGCCCCCGGGTGACCCTAATGCCAAATAAGAAGTAAATGATTTAAATTGAAGGATACAGGACAAAAATCGGTGTCTACACTTAGTATTTGGAAACGGAATGGACAACATCCTAGACGCGATGGAATTGCAATACAAGTAATGAAGCAAAGGATGAAGTTTCCAATGCTCCCCGAGAGTGGGGAGGCACCCATGCCGAACCCGTCAAGCTCCCGGAAGCAAATAAATTCGCTGAGGCTTCCCGAGAGTGGGGAGGTACCCTTTCCGCGCACGGGGAGCCTTTTGATAGAATTCGAATTTTGGCAGAGAAATCCTATTTTCATTGGGCTTTGCTCCTTATTCTCTTTTGGATTATTTCCTATCATTATTGGGCTGAATGGGTTAAAACTACACTAGTCATATTTGTATTTGGATTTATATTATTTTAGGCTTTTAACTTTTCCTTAGTTAGATAGCAATAGAAATTTGAAGCCTTATATAAAGGCACTTTAGGTTGTAAAACGGATCATCGATCTCCAGCTTTCTTTTGGCAGACTTTGAGGTGGCGCAACTTTCTTGCTATTTGGCAACATTAAGTTCTTTCTTCTCCTTTAATTGAAGACTCAAGAAAATTGGTTCTTTCTCTTCCTCTCACGTCTTTGGGTTTTATCAATTCAATTAATAATTGTGTTTTTATTCTCAATAACATGAGTAACTAATTTTCTTGTTTCCAATTCCTTGCTTAAACTAATGGGTTGACTTGTGAGAATTATTGTTCTTAAATTGATTATTCATCTTAGTATTTTATAATTCCGGGTTTAATTTTATGTTTTTATAATTCTTGTTAATTTGGGTGCGCAACTTATTAATTAGGTTTATAAATCTATAGCTAGTTGGGATTCTATACCGTTTGGTTAGGTTTCACAAGGTAGTAACTAGATGGTTGGGAGTTATTGAAGGGTAACTGGGAATCACTAGGGAATTATAGATGCGAATTGAATGCTTGCCCGTTTGGGGAGTGTTATTCGTGAAGGCTAAAATTCACTATTCATAATGCTATTGAACCTTGAATTCTTTGAGCGTTTGCCATAGGTATAGGACCTCAATTAGGCTAGTTAATAGCGTTCGCTTTAGTTAGTATTGTGGTGAATTCATGGGATTGATTAGTGTTCGTTGTCAATGTACGCCTTCTATTTTGACGAATATACTAACTTCTTTTGTTTCAATGATCAGGTCAACCTAATTAGTCAAGCTTGGGATTGGAAGTCTTCTCATAATTATCTTTCTTCTATTTTAATTACTTGTACTTTAGTTTAATTTAGTTCATAGTTTAATTTCAATTTATCAAAATCCCCTTGATTCATTTTTGTTGTTAGAAAGTAGCTAGTGAACAACTCCCTGAGGTTCGACCTAGACTTGCCCTATCTATAGGAAGGTTTAGTAATTAATTTTTGGTGGTAAACGACAACACATCAAATTTTTTACCTAAAATATTCATATTTGCTTCCAGACCATCCGAACTTGGCTTCTGCATAGATAGTTATTAAAACACCAGCTGAGGTGCAAGTTACAAAAGTAACTCAGGCAGAAAGGGTAAAAGGTAACTAGAATTATTAATAAACAACTTCCTTTAACATTAAAAAGTTTTAACAACAAAGAAACAATTATTTTTAGTCGCATATTTTCTACTTTCTTTTCCTATGCTAGGCATACAGAAACTCAAAAGGCCACGCATGTGAACAAAGTCTGAATTGTTTGAATGCAAACATAAGTTTTCTTTTATCATTTTATAGGAAAATATCTTCATTAGGCTTTGGCAGATCAGAAGGCAAAGCTACTTATTAAATGCCACATGTTTAGTAAAAAACAATACTATTTTTCATTTAACAAGATGCTGCTGTCAAACCTCTAGGCATCTCAAAAATAATGTGAGATGTATGATGGCTGAAAGAAATCTGAATTTGCCAAAGTCTATACGTATGTTGGAAAATGGAAAACCAAAATTACAGCCACAAATACTTCACCTGAATAGAATTAAGAATTAAGTATTGTTAAGTACTATCCGTACACACACTTGCCTGGACGTCAGCCCTAAGCTCTGACGATCAGCATCCTTCAAGCACCCGACGGGTTGACCCGCGACCATGGATCCGACCCGGAGAAAATACAATCATCCGTACATGTCCGTACAGGTCCGTACAATCAGTGACGTGGCATCCCCGATACCTATATAAAGGGTAACCCCTCATTTATCAGATATACTCTCATATACTCTGAGATACTCTAAAACTCTAGACCTCAATACTCTCAAAACCTCTCAACTACTTGGGAGTTCGTCACTAACTTGACCGTCGGAGTGCTAGCACGGTATCCCATCCCCGCACTCCTAGGTTGTTCTTCTGTCTACAGGTCTTCAACCTTCCAAGTCTTAGAGGCTCAGAGCGACGGTCTTCGATGATCGGCCTTGTTGAGTATTTCACCCTCAACAATTGACGCCGTCTGTGGGAAACAAGCAAAAAGCTTAGCTCTTCCCTTACTTAAGATATTCCATGACGACTCCCTCGGGCACACCGCTGGTCGATCGTATCATTGCCAACGTCACAGCTGGGATCCATGGATTGGAGCTCTTCCCGGAGACACCCGACGTTCGGGCACCGGGATCACCTCCGAAACTACCACCCTACCTACAGTGATGCATAGGGATAAAACCTTCCCCCTTGACATTAAGTCCCCAGCAACGCCGGTCGTCCATCCAGAAACTCAATTAACCGACGGCCCGGTGACGCGGGCATTCACGCTATTGCCGCCTACAAGAATGGTAAACTACACTATGTTGAACGAACATGCAGGGACTCCAAAAAGGGCTCAGAGACGCCAATACGCTGATATGGGGCAGGACACTTGGGGGGCATGAGCTTGTCAACAACACAGCAACCTCCCCACTTGAACCCCCAATCGGACGAACATGATACAAGTATAGTGTTGACGAGCATCTCCCACGGAGACCTCCGCCTCGGCGAGCCACCGATCTGGGGCAGGACACTTGGGGGGCATGAGCTTGTCAACACAGAGCAACCTCCCCACTTGAACCCCCAATCGGAAGAACGCGGTCACCTAATAATCCAATCACAAGCTGATGAGCATCTCCCACAAAGACCTCTGCCTCAACAAGACACCGATCTAGGGCAGGACACTTGGGGGCATGAGCCTGACAACAACACAGATCAACCTGCCCACTTGAACCCCCAGTCGGACGAATACGGCCGCGTAACAATTCAGTCAAAAGTTGACGAGTGTCTCCCACGGAGACCTCCGCCTCGGCGAAGCACCGATCCGGGACAGGACACTTGGGGGGCATGAACCCTATCAATACAGTGCAACCGTCCCATGTGAACCACCAATCGTATGAACGTGATCACCGAATATTCAAGTCACAAATTGACAAAGTGTAGAGCTGACTAGCGTCTCCTACCGAGACCTCCGCTTCAGCGAGACACCGATATGGGGCAGGACACTTGGGGGCATGAGCCTAATAACACAGGGCAACAACACCACTTCAACCCCCAATCGGACGAACGAGATCGACGTAGAATCCAATTACAAGGAACCGTTATGGAGCAGGGACACTTGGGGGCATGAGCCTGGATGAACGGTACAACCCCCATGTGAACCTCCGATCGGACAAGGGACGCCCCACTCATCCCGCGGCTGAGTGCCTAGACTGGCACCCCCATCCCTCAATGAGGCAGAGCGTCTATGCAGATGCCACTCACTCATTCAACGGCTGAGTGCCTAAACTGGCACCCCCGTCCCTGAATGAGGCAGAGCGTCCACGCAAACGCCACTCATCCCACGGCTAAGTGCCTAGACTGGTACCCCCGTCTCACTCAATTGAGGCTGAGCGTCCACGCAGACGCCACTCATCCCACGGCTGAGTGTCTAGACTGGGAGCCCTGTCCCTCACTTAGGCAGAGCATCCATGCAGATGCCACTCACTCATCCAACGGCGGAGTGTCTAGACTGGCGCCCCCGTCCCTTAGTGAAGTTGAGCGTCCACGCAGATGCCACTTACTCAACTAACGGCTAAGTGCCTATACTGGAACCCCCGTCCCTCAGTGAGGCAGAGCGTCCACGCAGATGCCACTCACTCATCCAACGGCTGAGTGCCTAGACGCCACTCATCCCACAGCTAAGTGGATAGACTGGTGCCCCCGTCCCTCAGTGAGGCTGAGCGTCCACGTAGATGCCACTCACTCATCCAACGGCTAAGTGCCTAGACTGGCGCCCCTGTCCCTCAGTGAGGCAGAGCGTCCACGCAGATGCATCTCACTCATCCTACGGCTGAGTGCCTAGATTGGCACCCCCGTCCGTGAATGAGGCTGAGCGTCCACGCAGACGCCACTCATCCCACGGCTGAGTGCTTAAACTGGCGCCCCCGTCTCACTCTCAATGACGCTGAGTGTCCACGCAGACGTCACTCATCCGACAACTGAGTGCCTGGTGGCAACCCTGTTTAATTGCACGAAGATGTTTGTTTCGCCAAGAGACTCCCTCGTTCAGACGGCTGAGGGCCTAGAGTGGCCCCCCTGTTTAATTGAGCTAACATGATCAGGCAAGAGCATCGTTTAAAGCATACCTACACGTTTTATCATTTTTTTTGTGGTAGTATATGTTCTAACATATTAGAAAATTACTCAAACCCGACGATCGCATATGCTCTAACATATTAGAAAATTATTGTTTCATGCTTCAAGATAGTATCATTGCTTATATTCCTTTGATTACTAATCTATCTACATGTGAAAATGCATCGGACCTTTCATTGGATCTTTCTCGGCCGTAAGACCTCATGATGGGCCATACGACCGACAAGCATTCATTCTCGCCCATAAGACCGACGAGCATCATCAACGACGAAAAAACCCCCGTCAAGCAGAGAGGCCGATCACCATCTTTCATTATCGGCAATAAGGATCCTAGTTAGCAGTAAGACCGATCGACGCTTTGATTGAGCTCTACTCAGCACACCATCCAAGGTGCACCCACGAGGTCCACTCGTTTTCTTCGAGAAAGTGCCGAATGAAACTCAAGCGGTTGTCACACCTTGTCAGGCAGGGTATCACACCCACGAATCTCCTCCAAATGCCTTTCCAGGCCCGCCATCGACAGCAAGTTGAAAAAAGAGCGATGCTGCATTCATTTGCCACGCTCTGGACTCTATACCTCGTCGATAGGGTAGCAGACCCCACGACTCTCCCCCAAACGCCTTTCCAGGCTCGCCATCGACGAATGAGCGCCAAGAATGGCGCACTTGTTTAATTGTGCATGAGGACGCACGTCTCGCCAGCAGACTCCCCTCGTTCATATGGCTGAGGGCCAGGACTTGCCCCCCTGTTTAACTTTGCACGAGTGTTTAGATTAATATTGTGTTACGATCATCTTACTATCAGAGCTATGATTCATACCGCCAGACGAAAGCAGATAAGAGAAAATAACTCAAATGAGCATTGCCTTCAACAAACGAAGACAGAGAAAATGAGACGGAAAAATTATCATTCCAACCAACAATTTGGTTTAAGTCCTGAAGGACGAACGCCACAATCGGCAAGACATTACAAAACAAAATGGAGATAAGTCTTCACTTCCGCTTCCTCTTGAGAGCACTGCCCAAACATTCTAACAAAGGGCGCTCGTCATCAGCATCATCGTCATCGTCATTCAGCAGAGTGGCAACAAAAGGATCCAATGTTCCTTGACAGCCTGCCGTTTGATCAACATCAACAGGTTGAGCCGGAGCTGGAGGGGGAGGAACGTACGACGGATAGCCTGGAGGGAGCTCCTCATCATCGAATGTGATGCCTGATACATCATCGAGGCCCTTGTACTTGTCAATTATAAAGATGGCAGAAGCACGCGACTTCAATTTCTCATATGCCATGCCCAAGTAGCATGATTCGACCTCAAGCTCCAACAAAGCGCAAATCACCGACGTTCGTCTCATACTAACATACTGCTGAATATCACCAGGAAACCGATGTACCACTGTGACGAACGGAGTTCTGCAACAAGAAAGGTAACTAGAGCAGTCAAAGAGTTAACAAAAATTGCAGCAAAACAAGAAATCGGGGAAAATCGCACCAAAGAAATTCTTTAGGAAGAACACAAATGGAAGCGACCTCGGCGAACGTGAAAATCACCAAGAGAATGGCCTCTCCAAGCGACGATCATTATCAAAAAAAAATCATCACAAGCAAGAGAAGAAGAAACAAATCAGAAAGCAAATCAACATCACTAGAAGCCGACCTATCTCGGCCAACAGCTTAGAAAAGCTTTATTCAACGATCCTGATGATCGTCACTCCAAAAATGAATCTCCACAAAGCACAACTCACAAGGGTCGACATACGTCACCCCACCATGGCGACGGCCACCCGGCCCGTCCCGTTCCTAGACAATGATGTTTGAGCCGTTCGCGCGGCCACTTTATGACCCCCCTCACGCCTGGGGAGCAATTGTTAAGTACTATCCGTACACACACTTGCCTGGACGTCAGCCCTAAGCTCTGACGATCAGCATCCTTCAAGTATCCGACGGGTTGACCCGCGACCACGGATTCGACCCGGAGAAAATACAATCATCCGTACCTGTCCGTACAGGTCCGTACAATCAGTGACGTGGCATCCCCGATGCCTATATAAAGGGTAACCCCTCATTTATCAGATATACTCTCATATACTCTGAGATACTCTAAAACTCTAGACCTCAATACTCTCAAAACCTCTCAACTATTTGGGAGTTCGTCACTGACTTGACCGTCGGAGTGCTAACGCAGGATCTCATCCCCGCACTCCTAGGTTGTTCTTCTATCTACAGGTCTTCAACCTTCCAGGTCTCAGAGGCTCAGAGCGACGGTCTTCGACGATCGTCCTTGTTGAGTATTCACCCTCAACAAGTATATTAAGCATCATTGTTACAGGCTTACAGCTAAAAAATGCAACATTAATTAAAGTCTAATCATATCTAACAGAAGGAGTAGATGATAATGAATATGATAACCACTATACCTTGCAAAATTATGGGAAATTATGAGCAAGAGAGAAAAACCCTAAAACTACTGAGAAGCATATCCAATATAACCCTTATCCCTTCCTGCCTTCTTGGGAAGAAGAGTCTGGTGAATTTTAGGCAATACACCTCCATTGGCAATGGTGACAGAACCCAAAAGCTTGCTTAACTCCTCCTCATCGTTCCTTTCTGCAAGTTGGATGTGTCTGGGAACAATTCGATTCTTCTTGTTGTCTCTCGCTGCATTTCCAGTAAGCTCTAGAACATGAAACAAGTAACAAACAAGAATTTAAGATTGTCTCTTCTTCATAGATAAAAATAAGAACATTTTTGCCCTAAAATCTAATCAACCCAATCGATAGAAATCAACAATCTAAGCCAAAGCAAGAAAAGAGATTCAATTTTTAAGAGGAATGCTTGAAAACCCACCTCAGTAGCGAGGTACTCAAGCACGGCGGAGAGATAGATGGGAGATCTAGCGCCGACACGCTCGGCTTACTTTCCAACTTTCAAAAACCCCGCGATCCTTCCAACCAAAAACTGAAGACCAGCCTTTTAAGACCTCGATGTGGACTTCGATGCAGAGGGCTTGCCTCGCCCTCCTTTGGTTGATCCTCCTTTTGAAGTCATCTTTCAATAAGACCCAAACCCTAGATTTCGCGATAATCTGGGCATATGGATTTCGAAGAAGAGATTTTGGAGGTTGTAGTTAACAGGATATGAATTTTGAGAAGAAGGGGGAAAGAAATAAGTTAGGGGTTTCGAACAAGAGGAAAGAGAAACAACACAGGAATTTAAACAAAAAAAACGAGGAGGATTACCCAATAAATACGGGCAACAGCGACGATCGATGGATTTGAGCAAACCCGAACAAACCATCAAAGGATTTCTCTCCCCTCCCCTCCCGTCCTCTCCTCTGCAACATTCATGGGCTTTTTGCTTTTGAGTCGAAAATGAAGAAGAACAAATTTTGGGTAGAAAATGAAGAAGCAAATTTAATTAAGCGGCAAAATGAAAAATTAAGAAGAAAAAATTGAAAAATGGGCAGAGAGGAAAAAATGAAGCCATATCCAAACGGCGTCGTTTGGATTAATAAGACAGAAAAAATTGTTTGTAGAAGATTATATATAGCGGCGTTTACGGGTGGGTCCCAAGTAAATGTACTCGGGTATGAACTCTCGGTCCCCGCTCCGAGATGAAATTATCCCCGAGATACCCCCATAATGCATGGGAAGGATCTCAGGTTAATTTCAAGTAGACCGTTGTTTACTGATAAACTAAAATTTACCAATTCATGCATCATTTGTATTCATAGTTTTCCTTCTTGGGATTAATGAAATCAAGAAGATACAAAAAATGATCGTTTTTCTAAGAAAAGCATATTAAAAAAGCAACCGTTTATTGTTAAACTCATAGGATTTAGTTAGACAAGAGGTACCGTCATTTGATGGGCATTTGGGGGTGTCGATCCTTCCCCAAATGTAATAGACTTCCGAACCTAGGTATAGATTGTAAACCGGACTTTAAGATTAGTGGGTCCATTGCTGAGCTTCGGATCTAACTAGGCTTAGGAGGTCATTAGCTGACTAATCACACCTTAGAATAATGATTAGTGGCGACTCCTTTTCCAAGTCGTTTCGGCAGGGTTCCCAGACTCAAACGTTTCGACAATAACGAAAAACACTAAATCCAAAATTTCAACCCAATAACGAATACAAAACAAAAATCACAAGTTTCTGATCGAAATTTTTTTATTTTTTTATATTTTTCGATATAACCATGATGTATGAGGACTCCAAATCAGAAATTAGAAAGCAATCTGACCACTAATGAATCCACAACAAAAATAAGAAGTTTATGAATTTTTGAAACTTGAAAATTTGCGATTTCAACTTTGATGGATGAAAAACTTGATGAAAGATGAATAGAAGGATAGATTTACCGATTGAAGATGAAAACCTATGCTCTAAATACCAATTGATACGACTCTAGTTGTGATAGATTCAAATCTACACTTGAATTCCTCCAAAGATCAACATGAAACTCCAACTTCTAGACTTGATGAATTTGATAGTCTTCCCAAAGATCCAATCTTCTTTCGTCGGCCCTAGATGATCAATTAGACCTGCAATTGACAACCTAAGATTACAAGGTACACAACTAGATAATCATTATCTAATTGTTTGCTAAGACTCTACAAGATTGAAGAAATCCTAAGTATGCTCAAACTAGAACAATGAAGCTAAATTCTCAAAAGAACTCTCTTCGATTGAAAAACTTAACTTGTGTTTACAAGAGGGGTATGAATCCCTTATATAGGCATAAGGGACGTCCTAACCCTAATCCTTAAGCTATATGGGCGGCACTTATAAAGATAAGGACAAGGAAAAATCTAATCCAAGTCCAACTAGGAAAAATAAATAACAAGACATAATTAAACAAGGATTGGACTTAGTCAAACAAGGCCAAATCCTAATGTCATCTAAACATGAAGATAAGCTAATCTAAGATAGAATAAAGCCCACAATGGCCAAAATAACACATTCAAGCTCTAATTCATATCGATTGCAAGTAAGGTGATGATCTTGGAATCAATGGATGAATGCTTGCTCAAATCACCACCAATGCTCTTCAATTGCGCATCAATGACTTTCATATCATCTAGATGACTTCGAACAAGATCCATGAGTGCTTCCTTGAACCTCTTAGCTTTTGCTCTTGTCATTGGACCAATAGGCATTTTTAATGGATCAAATAGCATCTTCTTGGTGCTTGGAACATGCTCAATGATACTCCATCATCTTCATGCTTCCTTGCAGCCCTTGGTCATCCTTACCATGATCTCCATTGTCATCTTCAAGTCCATGATAAGCCCTTAGCGCATCATCCCCTCCCCGTTGAAAAAGATTTGTCCTCAAATCTGCATCATTATCAAACAAAGACAAATCAGCAACATTAAAAGTAGCACTCACATTACCATACTCACTAGGAAGATCTAGCTTGTAAGTATTGTTGTTGATCCTCTCCAACACTTGGAATGGACCATCTCACTGGGTAAAAGCTTAGACTTCCTCTTCTCAGGAAATCTCTCCTTTCATAGAAGCAACCAAACCCAATCTTCAGGCTCAAAGATAACTTCTTTGCGCCCCTTGTTAGCCATCTTCATGTAGTGTTGAGTCTTCTTTTCAATGTTTGCTCTAACCTTCTCATGAAGTTCTCTAACATATTCGGCCTTCCTTTGACCATCCGTGTCAACATGCACACTTAAAGGTAAACTCATCAAATCCAGAGGAGTTAAAGGATTAAAACCATACACAATTTAAAAAGGTGAATAACCAGTAGTACTATGTATGCTTCTATTATATGCAAATTCAATATGAGGCAAACAATCCTCCCAAATTCTTAAGTTCTTTTTAATCAAAGCTCTAAGCTAATTAGATAAAGTCCTATTAACAACTTCAGTTTGTCCATCAGTTTGAGGATGACAAGTTGTTGAAAACATCAACTTAGTACCTAACTTAGCCCATAAAGTTCTCCAAAAGTGACTTAAGAACTTAGCATCTCTATCAGAAACAATTGTTCTAGGCATTCCATGCAATCTAACAATCTCCCTAAAGAACATGTTAGCTACATTAATGGCATCATCAGTCTTAGAACATGCAATAAAGTGTGCCATCTTAGAAAACCTATTAAATGTACCCATAAAATGTGGTTGATAGGCATCTCCCTTTTTCATGCAAATTTGATGGTACCCACTCAATAACAACTCACACATTGAACAAGATGGAGTACACAATCTAAATTCTCTAAACAAAAATCCAGCATGAATATAGTACTTTCCAAAACCAGATTTCACACATGCTTTATAGATTTCACCAAAGTAAACATCCATAGCATACAAGTCTTTAGTGTACTCAAATCCTAGAAATTTAGATTCAAGTGTGGAAAGTAATACATACCTTCTTGATAGTGCATCAGCCACTATATCCTCCTTGTAATTAGGAAAGGTAATGATAAGCAACACACCTTCATAATTACTCAAAAGACACATTCTACAAGTTCCATCCTTCTTTGGAATTAGCAACACAAGAACAGCACATGGAGAAAGGCTTTCAGGCAATTGATCGGTCGTTGAACAAATCACAAGATAAATCCCCACAAACCAATAACTAATAGCTAGGCCAAGTAGGGGTCGAATCCCACAGAGAAGGTGGAAACAAATTAAATCCAAATTACACTAAAGAAAGTCTTACCAATAGGGGATTTTTATGGGTTTTTCAAAATAGACAAATTAAACTAGAAAACAATAAAATAGAATAAAACTAAAGATCTAGAAAATAGTTTAAGAAAAATAATTAATTAAAAACAATACTTCTTCTCCTTTAGACAATTATTTTGATCAAATAAATCATGGATCATAGACACAAAGCATTAATTTGACTTAAATTGCAATCAATTAAGAATCATAAATTACCCCAAATCGATATATAGTCTAAGACGTAGACATCAATTTTCATTGGAATAAAGTAATCCTCTTAACATCTTAAACAACTCCACTTGAATAATTGGTATAGGAGAGGAATACTCAACCCTCCAACATGCTAATAAAACTTCGTCCGCATCTTTGCCAAAACTAATGTCTATTGTTTCTAATCAAGCATCCCCCTGGGAAGAATCATAGAACAAGCATTAAGATTTACTTTTCTGCATGCATGATAAATCAATACCATACTCATCTACATCTATTACCATCTCCGCCTATAGATTTCAACAAGGTTTGATAATCCCATTGAACCTAGGACTCCTAGAATTAACAACTGTCACTTGGACCAACATTAGCTTGACTCAAGCCAACTTGAATCTAACTATAGCATTCATAAATCTCAAGATAAGTCGCGCACCAAATCAATCAAAATATGAACACATAAGATGAAGTACAGGGATAAGAAACATATTCAAACAAAAAAAATCAAATTATTAAGAACAAAAATCTCACCATAGATTCATTGATCAAAAATACCTAAGGAAAAGAATTATAAGAGTTTAGTTATCCATGAGAGGCTAGAAAAACTTACAAATAAAATAGGAAGAGAAGAGGGAGGCGGCGGCCTCCTCTTCAAAACCGCAAATCCTAAGAATAAAAAGAAATAAAAATTATGCTTCTTGTATGCTAGGGTTCTAGGATAAGAGGGTGTATATAGGGGGCTGCCTAAGATTTAATTTAGAGTTCTAGATGACTTAAACTAACCCTAGGGACGTTATGGACTGTTCTCCATATCTTCAAGCTGACCCAAATAAGTTGTATGGGCTCAATTCATAAAAAACGCAAGTCAGGCCCAGGATAGATTCTGTCTGAAGACTTCAGGGGCATTTTCGTCCATGAAAATGTCAGATCTGGGCTTCGACCAAAATACCAAAGTTGTAGCTCTCGGAGTTAGCTTTCCAACACATATTTTTACGCCTCATTTGGAGCTCTGGATCAAAATTTATGGTTGTTTTCCCGAACTGTCGCCAAATTTGGAAAGTATTGAAGTAGCTTCAAGAGGAAGTGACATGGAAGTGTCGACGCTGGCTGCTGGGCGCGCGCGGGACAAGGACCCCGACTCCACCTGGGCTCCACATGGTTGCCTTCGTTGTTGAAGTGTAATTCACCATCAACTTCAACTCCTTCATTAATCAAAATCTTGCTAATCAACAATGGAAAAACAAAGGTCTTATCATCATAGGCAGGTTTGACAACTTCTGATGCGCCAAGGACTCATCATGGTCTTGAAGAGCTCAATGGAGATCATGGAGAGGATGAGCACATACGGCAAGGAGGTTTGAAGAAGCTTGAAGATGCTAGGAGTTCATTGGAGAAGGTTCCAAGCTCATTGGAGAAGGTTCCAAGCTCATTGGAGAAGGTTCCAAGCTCATTTGAGAAGGTTTCAAGCTCATTGCAATTGTCTAAGATGCCATTCAATCCATTGAAGATGCCATTAGGCCCAATGACAAGAGCAAGAGCTAAAAGGTTCAAGGAAGCATTATTGGGCCTCATTAGAACTCATCTTGAAGACTTGAAGTCCATCGGAGTTCATTTGAAGAGCTTTGATGATGATTGGAGCAAGGAAGCACCAATTACTTTGCTTGCTATTGATTCCAACTTTCTGCACTAGCCCAGGCGTGGGTAGGCCAAGGGTACCCCATGCATGGGTTGGACGATTCAAACTTTCTGCACTAGCCCAGGCGTGGGTAGGCCAAGGGTACCCCATGCATGGGTAGGACCAATTTTTCCTATTTTGATGGGCTTCCATGTTTCCATCAATTTGGCCATTGTAGGCTATATTCTATCTTAGATTAGTTTATTTTAATGTTTAGAAATTAATTGGATTGGGCCTTGTTTGACTAAGTCCAATCCGTGTTTTAATAGGACTTGTTATTTTCCTTTTCCTAGTAGAATAAGGAGTAGGATCTTTCCTAGCTCCTTCCTAGCTTTTTCCTTTACCCTTAGGGCTTAGGATTTTAGATCAGAGCCCCCCCCCCCCCCCTCCTTATTGCCTATATAAAGGCACCAACCCCTCTTGTTAACATAAGTTGAGTTTTGATTAATAAAATTGAGGTTTTTACCCTAATTGATTATCTTAGCTTCATTGTTCTAGTTTGAGCAAAACTTAGGGTTCTTCAATCTTGTAGAGTTCTAGCAAACAATTAAGTTGTGATACTTGATTGCTTGTGAATCTTGTGATCTTAGGTGTTCAATTGCAGGTCTAAGGCCGACGAAAGAAGAAGATTGCTTGGGTGAGATTGTCGACATACACATCTAGAGTTGAAAGTTGTTCAAGTTGATTCTTAGCGGGTCACAAGGGTGGATTTGAATCTTAAAACAACTAGATTCGTATCAACTTCCCACATCCTTGAGAGCAACAACCTAGCCATTGGTATTCCATCACAACGGCCTAATCCATGACAAAGCTTATCCACAACATAGAAGTCTTCAATGCGAAGCTTATGCTTGTTACTACTCCTAGGAATGACATTATGATGTAGCAAATAACACACAAGTCTATCCCTAGGTTCCATGTACTTGACCTTTACTTCCCAATTACCTTGGTTGTCCATACCAAGAGGAATGTTAAATCTTCTCAAAGCATCATTCCTTTTCCATGTACTCTCGGTAGCGGTCTTTTGTTCTCCATCAACATAAGTGAAATAGAACATACTACCCTCATTATTCAAGCCAAGCAATTGACACAAATATTCCTCATCAACCACAATGTATTTACCTTTTACCATTGTGTTGATGGTGTACTCATGTCCATCACGATCCTTGTCCATATTTGCATAGAATAGCTTCACCAAATCGGGGTAGTAGTATCCATCCACTTGAAGAAGTGACTCCCATCCTCTATTGACAAACAAGGGGCCAACTCCAAGTTCTTGATCAATGTTGGTTGGAAGTATTTTCTCTATGATGAAGGAGTTGTTATACCTTGCTCCATACCACTCTCTACAATCATTGTCAACAAAAATTGGTGGCACATCAAGGAATGGTTGAGCGGCATTGTCTTCCTCATTTGGTGGGGCTTGTGACGTTGAAGCTCTTGTTCTCACTCTCCTTGACATTTTTTTCAATCAACTCCAAAATGATCTCTTCTTTCCTTTCTAACCAGTTCAAACAAAAATCCAAAGAAATCTACAACTTTTCCAAAACTTGAAAATTTGAAGAATTTGATGGAAAAGGTGTTGGATAATCTAATGGGTAAGTATTTTTGGGTGATAAAAAGATGAAAGAAATTATTTGTAAGTGATGAAGTAGTGAAATTGATGATTGAAGTGAGTGAATTTATGAACAAAGGTAATAGAAGAAAAATGAAATGGGTTTTGGGTTGGAGATGGGTGTTGGAGATTTGAAGATGGGTGGTATTTATAATGTGAGAATTTGGCTGTGGCTGTTGGGAGTTGAGAGGCTCGGCTTGGCACTTGGATGGTCGGCACTGTCCTAGCTCAGTGTTCGGCATCTAGGTGCTCAGGCTTTCTAGCTGGGGGTTCAGACAAACTGCCTGGGCGCCCAGCTAGAGTCGAGCTCTAGTGCTGGTGCTGGCTTGGTGCAGGGCAGCTGGGGGCTGTGGCTTTCGAGGTGGGTGCACAGACAATCTGCCTGGGGGCCCATCTGGAATCGGGTTTTGCTCCTTTGTGCTTCCCCTTGCATTTTTGCTTCCAAACTTACTTCCAACTTCAACTCTTACTATCATCCAAACTTGTGCAAAAATTCCCAAAAATCTTTCAATCAAAGAACACTTATTTCGTACCAAAAATTCCATTTGATAACCATCAAAGAGGTACCTTAGGCTCTTATCACTTAAGATTCTATATGTATGATATGCATCAAATAATACATAAATAATGGTATGCATGAAAAACAATTCAATTCAAGGAGTAAACAATCAATCTCACTATGCATCAATCAACAATCAAAGCATATGAAATTAAATGGGAGTTAAGGAAGCTTCTCTATTTTTGCAAGCATATGCTCCATTTGCTATCTTCATGTGTGCTTCCTCCACTCGTCCCCATTTTCTTGTAATGCTCCTCAATTTGAATCTACAAAGAAAATTCAAACCATGAAAATGCAAAATAATCTAAAACTAATAGAAAGAAAATTAAAAAGGAGGATAGATGTTAGTTTCTTGGGTTTCCTCCCAAGTAGCACCTTCATTTATTGTCTTTGGCTAGACATCCTCGAGGACTCTTATTCTCCATGTGTGAAGGAACGTTGAGTGTGCTCCTTCAATAAGTCCACGATGATGTTGAGAGTGTCACTCATGGCTTTGAAAAGTTCAAGTATAGCTTCTTCAAATTTGAGTAACTTCTCTCGAGCTTCCTTCATATCCTTGTTGACATCTTCACGCGTGTTGATGCAAATTTCGCCACTTTCACCAAGCTTTTCCTTGTCTTTCTTCTTTGTCCAACTTGGAGGTGCAATTGCTTGAGTCAAAGCTTCCAATGCTTCATATGCGTCTTCACAAGTACGATCAAACATGGGTATGTCATTGATGCTATCCACAAGAATTTGATCATCAACTCCTAATCCTTGATAGAAATATTCTATCAAAATTCCTTGAGGTATGGCATGTTGAGGACAATCGGCGCAAAGTTTCTTGAATCTCTCCCAAGCTAGGTAAAAGTTCTCATCCTTGCGTTGTCAAGAACTTGTAATCCTTTGTCTCCCCTTTGCAATTTGCTCTCTTGTCATGGTTGAAGATGCTTCACCTAACTCTTTCTTTACCCACTTTTCTACTACACAAACAAAATCATTAGTTTTCAAAGATAAATTAGATGAAATTTTAGGATGAATAACATCACCATCAAACTCCAATGTCAATGAACCATCAAAAACATCAATCTTGGTGTGAGAGGTCCTTAGGAAAGGTCTTCCTTATAAGAGAGGGCATTGATCCTTTGAAATTTCTCCTTCCATTTCCATAACAAAAATGTCAATAGGAAAAATTAAATGTTGCACTTTAATTAAAATATTCTCTAGCACAGTTGGGATGTACCAAAGATCCATCAGCCAATTGAAGAACAACATCAGTGTATTTTAAAGGACCAATATTTAAAGTTTGATAGAAAGAATAAGGTATGACACTTAAAGATGCTCCTAAGTCAAGCATAGCATTTTCAATGATATTATTTCCAATTGAACAAGTAATTGAAAACATACATGGATCCTTGCATTTAGGAGGTACATGTTTTTGCAAAACAGCAGAAACTGTTGCTCCAACATTTAACTTACCTTGTAACCTCTTCTTGTTTGTACACAATTGCTTAAGAAGCTTTGCATACCTTGGCACTTGTTGAATTGCATCAAGAAGTGGGATGTTGACCTCGACCTTTCGAAAAATATCCAAGATGTCTTGATCATCATCTTCTTTCTTTGATCTCTTCAATTTCATTGGAAAAGGCTCCTTCTTTGAATCCAATTTGGGCTTGACAATAGAAGTTTTCTTGGCTTCATCTTCAATCTCGACTTCTTCCACTAGCACATGCAATTCATCTTCATTTTTGCTTGTCCCTTCATCCATTGTGGGCTTAGTTGGATATGGTGCTTCCAACTTCTTTCCACTTCTCAAGGTAATAGCATTCACATTTTCCTTAGGAGGCACTTTTGTTTGAGATGGGATCTTGTTTTGGCTTTGTGCTTTGAGCTCACTCACATCACTAGCCAATTGACCTATTTGCTTCTTTATGATCTCCATGGTCTCTTTCATTTGTTGCATTCCTTCAGAATAATGTGAGGATGGCTGAAAATTAGGCCTTGGATAGTTGTTTGGCCTTGCTTGGTAAGTACCTTGGTTCCCATAAGAATTGTAGCTTCGTGGAAATGGCTCTTGCTTCCTTTGAAATCCCTCTTGCATTCCTAAAGGATTGACTTCTTCAACATTGTTTTCGACCAAACTTGGGCACCTATCAGTGTGATGTCCTAATGAACAAATTCCACAAACCTTTGGCACACTTGAAAAGTTCGATTTGAACAAATCAGTGAGCAAAGCAATTTGTTGATTTATCTCTTCAACACGTTGCTCCAATGTAGAGGAATGGGTTGAGACTTCATTAATCTTTCTTATGTTTCCATCTCTTTGTGCAGAACTCTAGCGAGTGCCAAATTGTTGTGTGGTTGCAGCCATGTTCTCGATCAAAGTCCAAGCATTGGTGGGACTTTTGTCGATGAAAGCCCATCCACTTGCAGAGTCTATGGAAGATCTATCAAATGGGAGTAAACCTTCATAGAAGTACTGAATTAGCAATTGTTCAGGGATCTGATGATTTGGACAACTTGAGCACAATCTCTTGAAACGTTCCCAAAACTCGCACATTGTCTCACCTTGGAATTGCTTAATTCCACTTATCTCCTTTCTTATGCTTGATACTTTATGAGCAGGAAACAATTTCTCCAAAAACATCTTCTTAAGGCTCGTCCAAGAAGTGATTGAACCACTAGGCATGTAGTACAACCAATCCTTTGCACGATCCACAAGGGTAAAAGGAAAAGTTCTAAGTTTAAATTGCTCCTCAAGAATACATTGCATCTTCATGGATGAACAAACAATTTGAAAATCAGTGAGATGTCGATGTGGATCTTCTTCAGGCATACCATGGAATTTTGGCAATAATTGAATGAATCCAGACTTGATCTCAAAATTTTCTTCATTGGTTGGATATTGAATTGCTAAGCGCTGAGTAGCCACGTTTGGGGCAGCAAGTTCCCTCAAAGTCCTAGCACCATTGTTGTCTCTTTCGGCCATGTTTTCTCTTGGGGATGTGGTTCCAAAGTTGAAGAAGAAGTGGTGGAACATGGAGAACTAGCTTGAGAACTTGGTGTTGACGAATCTCCTCCTTGCTCTCGAGTCAAATTCTCCTTCCTTAGTGTAAAGAGTGTACGTTCAGGCTCAAGATTGAATTCTAAATTTTTAGTACCACTACTCCTTGTATTTGGCATAAAACTCCTAGAAAAAACTTAAACGAAAAATTCAACAACTAAAAGTAACTAAGAAAAATAAAAAAAATAAAAGATAAAGAAAAATAACGAAAAATAAAAAGATTAGGGTAAGAAATTCTTAGGTAGTAATTTTTCTTCAATCTTCTTGTTGCTTCCTTCCTTCCCCGGCAACGGCGCCAAAATTGTGACCGAGTCGTTGAACAAATCACAAGATAAATCCCCACAAACTAATAACTAATAGCTAGGGCAAGTAGGGGTCAAATCCAACAGAGAAGGTGGAACCAAATTAAATCCAAATTACACTAAAGAAAGTCTTACCAATAGGGGATTTTTATGGGGTTTTCAAAATAGGCAAATTAAACTAGAAAACAATAAAATAGAATAAAACTAAAGATCTAGAAAATAGTTTAAGAAAAACAATTAATTAAAAACATACTTCTTCTCCTTTAGGTAATTATTTTGATCAAATAAATCATGGATCATAGACATAAAGCATTAATTTGACTTAAATCGCTATATAGCTTAAGACGTAGACATCAATTTTCATTGGAATAAAGTAATCCTCTTAACATCTTAAACAACTCCACTTAAATAATTGGTATAGGAGAGGAATACTCAACCCTCCAACATGCTAATAAAACTTCGTCCGCATTTTTGCCAAAACTAATTTCTATTGTTTTTAATCTAGCATCCCCCTGAGAAGAATCATAGAACAAGCATTAAGATTTACTTTTCCGCATGCATGATAAATCAATACCAAACTCATCTACATCTATTACCATCTCGGCCTATAGATTTCAACAAGGTTTGATAATTCCATTGAACCTAGGACTCCTAGAATTAACAACTGTCACTTGGATCAACATTAGCTTGACTCAAGCCAACTTGAATCTAACTATAGCATTCATAAATCTCAAGATAAGTTGTGCACCAAATCAATCAAAATATGAACACATGAGATGAAGTACAGGGATAAGAAACATATTCAAACAGAAAAATCAAATTATTAAGAACAAAAGTCTCACCATAGATTCGTTGATCAAAAATACCTAAGGAAAAGAAGTATAAGAGTTTAGCTACCTACTCATGGATTGTTTCCAATCCATGAGAGGCTGGAAAAACTTACAAAGAAAATAGGACTAGAAGAGGGAGGCGACGGCCTCCTCTTCAAAACCGCAAATCCTAAGAATAAAAAGATATAAAAATTATGCTTCTTGTATGCTAGGGTTCTAGGATAAGAGGGTATATATAAGGGGCTGCCTAGGGTTTAATTTATAGTTCTAGATGGCTTAAACTAACCCTAGGGACGTTCTGTGCTGTTCTCCATATCTTCAAGCTGACCCAAATAAGTTATATGGGCTCAATTCATAAAAAACGCAAGTCAGGCCCAGGATAGATTCTGTCCGCAGACTTCAGGGGCATTTTCATCCATAAAAACGTCAGATCTAGGCTTTGACCAAAACAAGTTGTAGCTCTCGGAGTTAGCTTTCCAGCGCATACTCATACGCCTCATTTGGAGCTCTGGATCAAAAGTTATGGTTGTTTTCCCGAACTGTCGCCAAATCTGGAAAGTATTGAAGTAGCTTCAAGAGGAAGTGACATGGAAGTGTCGACGCTGACTGCTGGGCGCGCGCGGGACAAGGACCCCGACTCCACCTGAGCGCCCACATGGTTGCCTTGAGCACCCATGTGGTTTGCTTGAGAACCCAGGTGGGCAGTGTCACGACTCCAGCTAGGTGCCCACATGGTTTGTCTGAAGACCCATGTGTTTCGCCTGATCACCCAGATGGTTGTGTCATAGCTCATCACCTTGACATGTCTTCTTGCCTTGAACTTGTCTTTGCTCCTTTGCCTTGAAAACACCAAACAATCAACTTTATGACTTTGATAAGCATAAAATTGATTCTTCAAGCTCTTCAATCACGAACATGTTGGCTCCATTCTTCATCCAAAACTTCCTTAGAAAATATTTGTGTCATAAATCATCCAAAAAGGCTCTACAAAGGTACAAAATTGATGATTTTGCACTTTTCTTCTTGTCAACACGTATGAACACAACTATGACCTATATAAGGCATAATCAAGCATAAAATACTCAAAAAACATAACAAAATGACCATAAAAAGATGTATGATTTTGGTCTGATCAGCAACACTCCAACTTGTTTCTCCAATTCCTTTGTCTCATCAGGATTAGTCCATAGGCTGGCCTATTAGGTATTTGCGCCCCATGGATGAAATCAATTTGATGTTCAATCCCTCTAATTGGTGGCAATCCACTAGGAATTTCCTCAGGAAACACATCTGCATAATCACTCAAAAGAGAAACTATATTGCTTGGAAGTTCTCCAGCCAAGTTGTTAGTACCCATACGTGTATTTCGACATAAAAGTAAGATCAAAATAGAATTCTCATGCAAAGCACTCTCACTCTTAGTAGCTAACATACACTCTTTAACAACTTTCTTAGAACTAACTTTCTTTTACCCCAAAATAGCCCCCTTTGTGTTATCATCATCGTGCAATTTAGGATCTGTTTTACTCTTTTCTTTAGCCCTAAATTCAGCCTCTTGAGGTGATAAAGAAACTAAAGTGATAGGAATCTTACCACACATAAAGGAATACTTGTTTGTCTCACCATCATGATTCACCTTGTTGTCATATTGCTATGGTCTCCCAAGCAACACCTGACAAGCTTGCATTGGCAAGAAATCGCACAAGACATCCTCTTTATAGCTGCGCAAAGAAAGAGTAACCAAAACTTGTTTGTTAACCCTAATTTCTTCTCTATCATTGAACCAACCTAAGCTATAGGGTTTAGGATGCTTAAAAGTAGGTAGTTGTAACTCCTTCACCAAATAAACACTAGCTATGTTTGTACGACTCCTACCATCAATAATCACACTACTAGGTTTTCCATTCACATATCATCTAGTGTGAAACAAGTTCTCCCTTTGATTTTGAACATCCCCTTTCACATATGCACTTAAACTTCTATTAGCAACCAAACTCTTAAGTGGAACTAACTCATCACCATCATCAATTGCAGCCTCATCATCGTCCCCTTCATCATCACCATCCCCACTAGAATCAAAATTGAAATCACCTTCCTCTTCACTCAAAAGCTCACCATGCTCATTGAAATACATCACCTTCTGATTAACACAATCTCTAACATAGTGACCAAATCCTTGACTTTCAATGTGAGATTTAGATGATGAACTTAAAACCTCACTTTTGGTTTTAGGACTTAAGAACTCCTTCATCGAACTCTCTTTCTCCTTGAATGGAATTCATTCATCTTGCTTGTACTCCTTTTTCAAACTCTCTTTCTCCTTGAACGACATCCCCTCATCTATTTTGTAAGGAGTTTTCCAGGAGCTACTAGATGATGTAAAACTCTTCTTGGTCAAATGAATTTCATTTGCCAAGATGTCCATTCGTTGCATTAGACTTTGCATCAAGGTAGCCAAGTCGGCCTCCTGATTTCCTCTTTGATTTTCTCCATCTTATCTATCCCCCATTGTACCTGCAATAAAAGGTTAGTAAAATAAAGAAAATCCTTTCAATTAGTGTGTGTGTGTGTGTGTGTGTGTGTGTGATTACCAACAAGTGCTCTTGTGTTTGCACACAACTAAGTGTTTTAGGTAGCCAACCCACTAATCACTCTTGATGGTCTCACACAATCTCGCTTTTTCCACTCTTTTAGCTTCAATATGCCAAATAAGAATAACTTGTAAGGATTAATTCGCTCTTCTCGTGATCTACTTGGGGAACAAACAATTAGTAGCAAAAACTAGAGTGAAACTCAAAGATAAGTGATCTAGAAACCAAACCAAACTTGTAGCACTTCAATGTCGATGTAGATAGTCTCAATGTAGAAGTTATGCTTGAATTTGAGACCAAAAATTTTCTCTCTCAACCTTGCAAAAGGTCGAACTCAACCTAAATAGGGTTGAAACAACCCCCTTATCGCACAAACCTTAAGAACCCAAATTTGAAGCTTAAAATCCTATTTTGTACCACTTAATTCCAAAGGCTCCAAACTGAAATTCTTAAATTTAATACTTCAATTGCAGCAAAAGCTTTCCCAAAAGCTGAAACACACTTTCAATTCTAATCAAATTTCTCCAATTAGGGCTAATTGCAACAATAAGATCAATTGCACAAATCAAGAACCCTAACCCCCTGCAAAAATCGATAACTTTTTTTTTTTACTTTTCACTATTTTTCCCATAAATATCAAGATTTAAAAACACTAAATTAAAATTTCAGCCCTTTCCGACCAATAACGAATACAAAACAAAAATCACAAGTCTCTGGTCGAAATATTTTTTTTTATTTTTTTGATATCTTTTGATTTAACCATGATGTATAAGGACTCCAAATCTGAAATTAGAAAGCAATCCGACCATTAATGAATACACAACAAAAATCAGAAGTTTTTGAATTTTTGAAACTTGAAAATTTGCGATTTGAACTTTGATGGATGAAAAACTTGATGAAAGATGAATAGAAGGATAGATTTACCGATTGAAGATGAAAACCTATGCTCTGAATACCAATTGATACTACTCTAGTTGTGATAGATTCAAATCTACCCTTGAATTCCTCCAAAGATCAACTTTTAAACTTGATGAATTTGATAGTCTTCAAAAATATCCAATCTTCTTTCGTCGGCCCTAGATGATCAATTAGACCTACAATTGACAACCTAAGATCACAACGAACACAACTAGATTTTTTTTTTGGCCAACAAGGAACACAACTAGATAATCACTATCTAATTGTTTGCTAGGACTCTACAAGATTAAGAAATCCTAAGTATGCTCAAACTAGAACAATGAAGCTAAATTCTCAAAAGATATCTCTTTGATTGAAAAACTTAACTTGTGTTTAAAAGAGGGGTATGGATCCCTTATATAGGCATAAGTGACGTCCTAACCCTAATCCTAAAGCTATATGGGCGGCACACATAAAATAAGGACAAGGAAAAATAAATAACAAGACATAATTAAACAAGGATTGAACTTAGTCAAACAAGGTCCAATCCTAATGTCATCTAAACATAAAGATAAGCTAATCTAAGATAGAATAAAGCCTACAATGGCCGAAATAACACATTCAAACTCTAATTCATATCGATTGCAAGTAAGGTGATGATCTTGGAATCAATGGATGAATGCTTACTCAAATCATCACCAAAGCTCCTCAATTGTGCATCAATGACTTTCATATCATCTAGATGACTTTGAACAAGTCCCATGAGTGCATCCTTGAACCTTTTAGCTCTTGCTCTTGTCATTGGACCAATAGGCATCTTTAATGGATCAATTAGCATCTTCTTGGTGCTTGGAACATGCTCAATGATATCTCCATCATCTTCATACTTCTCCATGCTTCCTTGCAGCCCTTGATCATCCTTTCCATGATCTCCATTGTCATCTTCAAGTCCATGATAAGCCCTTGGCGCATCAATGCCTACAAGCTAGATCTTCCTAATGAATATGGTAATGTAAGTGCTACCTTTAATGTTGCTGATTTATCTCTTTTTGATAATGATGCAGATTTGAGGACAAATCTTCTTTAAGGGGGAGGGGATGATGCGCCCAAGGCTTATCATGGAGACAAGCATGAAGAGCAAGGAAAGGATGTACAAGGGCTGCAAGGAAGCATGAAGATTCATGGGGACCAAGGAGATGCTGATTATCATGTTCCAAGCACCATGAATATGCCATTTGATCCATTAAGCTTACTTAATGGGCCAATGACAAGAGCAAGAGCTAAGAGATTTAGGGATGCACTTATGGGCCTTGTTTGAGCTCATCTTGAAGATATGAAGATTATTGAAGTTCAATTGAAGACCTTTGAAGATGATTTGAGCATGAAGAAACCACTTGCAGACAAGTTTCTTACCTTGCTTGCGATTGAGAACTAATTGGGCTTGTTTAGGTCTAATCTACCTTATGAGGCCTTATTCTATCTTAGATTAGCTTATCTTTATGTTTAGATGACATTAAAATTGGGCCTTGTTTGACTAAGTCCAATCCTTGTTTAATTATGCTTTGTTATTTATTTTTCCTAGTTGGACTTGGACTAGTTTTCCTTGTCTTTTATTTTGGGCTTGTAAAACCTTATAGCCGCCCATACTTCTTTAGGATTAGGGTTAGCATGTCCCTTACTACTATATAAGGGTTCCATATCCCTCTTGTAAACACAAGTTAAGTTCTTCAATCAAAGAGATTTGTTTTGAGAATTTAGCTTCATTGTTCTAGTTTGAACATACTTAGGATTTCTTCAATCCTTTAGAATCCTAGCAAACAATTAGGTAGTAATTACTTAGTTGTTTGTGAATCTTGTGATCTTAGGTTGTCAATTGCAGGTCTAATTGATCATCTAGGGCCGACGAATGAAGATTGGATCTTTGGGAACACTATCGATTTCATCACGTCTAGAAGTTGGAGTTCCAAGTTTGATCTTTGGAGGAATTCAAGGGTAGATTTGAATCTATCACAACTAAATTCGTATCAATAGGTGTAAAATAATCAATTCATAACTTAAGGTATCAAAGGGGAAAAGTATTAAAAAAGACTACTCAGTCCTAATTGAGAGAGCGATGATCAACATGTTCCTAGGGAAGAAGAAACAAGCAAATCGACAAGGGATGGAGACCCTAAAGAAGTCGATTGCTTGGGAGAGAGTTCACCAAACTTTCGGCCTTAGAATCCTTCAAATTATATGTCTCTTGTCAATTATGATTTTTCTAAGACTAAGGCTGGATATTTATATGGGAACTAGGACACATCATACCCTTACAATATTCAATAATAGCCATTAGATAAGCCGGCTAAAGGGGCATGATCGACAACTAAAAATTTAATCCTATTCTAACTAGGAATTGCACTACTTGATCTCCAAAGCTTGACCTTTCATTGGTTGTAGCTTTAAGCATGATCCAGCATGGCCAATAGGGAGTATCCATGTCATCAAATCAGCTGGTCAATTCGTCCATAGCAATTTCCTAGTCAGTTCAAACAATTTCTCCAGTCGGCTATAGGAAACATCAACTCTGTCCATAAATCTTCAAGGGCAAAATCGGCATTCTTAACAACAAAATAAGATTCCGAACTTGTCATAAAAGTTGTAGAGCTTGAAGTAAGTTTTCCAACACAACTGGAATCACATTTTTCTTAGCTCTTGATCAAAAGATATGATTTTTCTATTGAAGTTACACATTGATCTTCATAGTCAAAGGTGACTTTGAATTTTGACATCATTAGAATTATATCCAATACTGCATCATAATTACTAATTGGGTTTCAATCTTACAATTGGGCATAAGAACATCAAATTAGGCCATAGCTTATCAGAATTAAGCTTCGGATCTTCTGATTTGACAATCTGGGCTTCATGGGGCGAAATGGGCACATGGGCTTACTGGCAAAAATGTGTTGAAATCAGTAATTTCTCCAAAATGGATCAAAATCGCTCTAAATCTTCATCTTTGTCAATAATAGCTCTAAATAGACCTGAAAACACAAATATGAGAAATATGGGGTGAAATTGATACTAAAGACTACTAAAACAAGGCAAAATTGCATAGAAAATAAGCACTAAATTATGTCTTATCAGTCACCTGATGATATGAGAAGCACCACTCGTCGTTTCTTCACCCTTGGAGCTGGAGTTTTAATCTAGAATTCCAAGAAGCAAGACATTGTGGCACAATCCACAGCTAAGGAAGAGTACATTGCAGCAGCATCAGCAGTGAACCATGCCATTTCGTTGAAGAAGCTTATGCGTGATGTCAATGAAGAACCTGGAGAAGCTATTGTGATCTACTGTGACAATCAAGCAGCAATAGCTATTTCAAAATATCCAGTATGCCATGGTCGCACTAAGCATTTCAAAATTGAGTTTCATTGTGTAAGGGAAGCACACCAGGCTAATGAAGTGATTCTGGAGTATTGCAGCTCTGAAGAACAGCTTGTTGATGTTCTTACTAAGCTTCTTCCTACTACAAGGTTTGAAATGTTGAGAAAAGAACTTGGAGTTTGCAGTTGCCCAACCATGGAGGAGATTGTTGGAGTTGGTTGTTCAACCGCTCCATTTTCAAGTTTGTTAAATCTGTTATTACTGTTTTGAAGCTGAAAAAATGTCTGCTGGTATTCTTCACACTTGTAAGAGTTTTTGCAGCCAATTTCAAACAATCAAATGCTTTGAATCTACCTGCTTTGCAAGTGGACTTGAAGGCTCTAATTAAGCAAGCGGCTGCAGATGCAAGTGGCTCACATGAGAATTCAGCATTGTATTTCAACCAATGAGAATTCAGCATTTGAGCTCTAAGCTGTATTATTAGTATGCAATTTCAATCTGCTGCATATCTTATATATCTTTTAATTACAATTATTACTTTTAAATCTACTTGTAACACTGTTTGAACAATCTGAATATTAATGAAATGAGATCGAGCTATCTGAATTAAGCTTGAATTTCAACCAAAATTTCTCTCCGTTCTTCATTTTTCATGCTTACAGTTTCAAACTTTTAATCCTTTGAACCCAACAAAAGCTTTTAATTATCGTTAAATTAGGTTTGTATTTATGGTTTAGCACAAGTGTTTTTATGCAGTCTCGGTAGTATCTTGTTTCAACTTGGAGTCCTTGAAAGATTGAGGTTCCTAGATATCTGATCTATGCATTTGATGTATTCTTATTACTAGAGAAAATTAAGGCTGATGACTACTATTATGTGAAGCAGTCTTAGGCTCTTAGAATTTCTGTGAGATCCTCTCTTCTTTCGATTCCAATCTGTTTCTGGTTAATCGAGCCCTATATAAGTCCTAAAATTGCTTTTATCAAGTACTAACAAGTTCAATTTCGAAGAGACCACGAAACTTGAATGCTAACTCCGAGCTTAGTTTATACTGCTCACATGTACTTTTGAGGTTTGACATGCCAGAAGAGGAATCCAAATTTGTTCCTTTTCTTTTGCTTCAACCCTCAAGTTCAGTTTTTCCTTCTAAATCAACCAGTGCACCCTTGTTGTTGTTTTTGTGGCTAGTTGCTACAGCTATAATTAGTTGTTGCTTGCGATGTAGCCATGATTGCTTGACATGCTTAGTGTTTCTCATCTTACAAAAGTTGTATACCTAAAACTGCCATCGGTTAATCTTCACCTTGAATGCCAGGATTTTCTTGTAGCATATTTTTATTTACACTTATTAATCTTTATACCTTTTTTCCCTGATATGTAGGAAGATAGCTGCTTCATACAGGGAAATAGAGGCCAGGAAGAGTAAAGTGAATGAGCTGGAAAAGATATATATAGACATGTCTTTGAAGAAAGAGTTACAGGTAATGGGCATATATAAAAGCAAAAGGAAATTCCTAAAAAAACCAATGAATCCTTTGATCTCATGAGTTTGGGTATTGATATGCTTGGTTTTATGGTCAATTTGATGGCTAATTATAAGATAATTTGGGCTAATTTATATAATTCCTTACTATTTTCTTAGGTCTAAGTTGAATTTGAAGGCACTACACTAATTAAGGCCTTTACAACAGTTGCATTCTGCTGTAAAATGTACAACAAGTGTTTCTAAAAAGCAAAGCCAACACTTTTCCAAGTGTTTTATCTGCCTTCGTCGCCTTTTCTCTATAAAAACACTTATATATGTATATAGCATTACTTTGGAAAATGTTGTTAATTATGATGTATAACTACACTTATACACCCTTTTAAAACATCTTTCAAAGTGTTGTCAAATTATATGATATACAACATATTTTAAGTGCTTCTAAAGGTCATTTATAGAAGCGCACACACCTTTTGAAAACAATTCAGAAATGTGACCAAAACATGTAAATTATAACATATTAAAAGTGTTTCTAAAAGCCATTTATAGAAACACAATGGTATGAATTAAAGTCAATAATTAAATGCTTCTAAAAGGTAATGATAATTTTTTAAAAAAAAATCAGTAAAATAAGAGTAATAGTTCATTTCAATCATTAAAACACATGTTCTGACACTATTACAAAGTTTAATGAGTTCTCAAAATGCTCAGTCACAACAAGCCTTACAGATATGGTTTGTCCATCCAAAAAGTATTTATCTAACTTGGGCATTAAACTGCTCCTTCATGTTTATCCACAACACTGGAGGTGATTATAATCTGAAAACAAGGAACCGATAAACAGATCACTCAACAACCACTATCTGCTTGAGCTCTTGTCTGAGTCTTCTCATCTCTGCTTCGACATCATCCTGCGATGTCTAAAAAGATAAATTATCATTTTCCATCCTGAATCATTTTAAATACATATGAAACCAAAGTGCATAGCTTTGTGATGTGGCAAGTGTGATGTAAACAGCCATTATAAATCGCAGAAGAAAAAATAGTTGGCTGAAATTGTTTATAGCTTACTTGATTTCCATCTCTTCATACAGGGTGCGGTTTGGAAGTTGGGGCCTATCAGATACAGCTGCTAATACTACCAAAACAATTATTTTGTGAGTAATGGTAATAGGGAAAAGAGGCTGAAAGGTAATGATTGATACAAGTGGAGGCAAGGCAAACCTCTATTTCTGGGGTTATATGCAGGAAAAGGAACAGGAACAAGAACAGAAGTGAAAGCTATATTTAAAACAGAAGTAAGAAGGAATTACCTCATTTACTGCAGTACTCACACTTGAACATAACCTTGGACAACAAGAACAACTCAAGAAGAATATATAAGACAAAATATAAGCTATGTTATGAACATGTGATCTATGCATTCTTTTTCTTTTAGTAAAGAAGCTAACAACTTCAAATTACCTATAAAATCAAACTACACCCTAAAATTAATGAAAATTGGCAAACTATTAAAATCACATTAAAACTTTAAAACTCGACCAAATCAGATGACCTTGAGACATTGATGAACTAAGAAGCCATTTAGAAGATACCAGCTACATACATATACAAGATTGCATACAATAAAACATGAACCTTTAAAAATTTTAATTCACTTAACAAGTACCAAGTCATACTCAATGGGATCACCCCTTTGAAAACTGGAATTGAAAACAGTTCCATCAGTGAGTTTCCCTTGTAAAAGGAATGACAGTTTATTTAAACCAAGAAAGTTATTGGTGGTATACAACTAACTCTAACCACAAAGTTTGTCTCAAGTCTAAAACTTCTCAAGTACCAAATTTTAAAATGTGAATGACCTGCTAATTAAAAGTGGAATGAGAAAAACTTGACAGCACACACTATACCTCTAGATACACCAAGAAGAGATTGCTTACAAATGAGTTGATTGTGGCCAACTAATTTGCTCATGTCTCTCTCAGTCAGGAAAGGTTTCTATTTTTTTATCATATCGGCAGCAATAGGTAGTTTGGGTGACTTCAAAAGTGAAGAAACCTGAGTTAAATATAGCACAATATAGAGAAATTGATGAATTTCAACCTATTTACATGTCTTACAAGCAATGGACGAACATATTTCTTCTGAAACAATTCTGAAATTCCTCCCTGAGCAGTTTCAAGCTCTGTCTCGACCAACTTTTGCCTGCAAAGAAATTTTTAGATTAGAGGAGAAAAAAGCAAGAATGTTGGAATGACAAATAGTTAAGTATGACTAAATTCGAATTGTACTGACCAGCCATTGAGGTGATTTTGAAATGAATAAGAGGAGTGGGAGTTGGAGAAGACCAGAAATAGTTGTTGTATGTGAAATAATCCCAGAACTGTCACATCTCACACAACTTTCAGAATGCATAAATCAAAATTTCCATGCATGAGAGGCAATAGAAAGTTACCTATTAAAGCCAAGATTCGCCAGTTGAGAAAGGAGTCGACAACATACATGAATGACGACATGCCCCAACCATTTAGCAACTACATGCAAAATAATAAGTAGTATAAGAAATTAAGAACCATGAATTATAGCTAGATGTTTTATAGACAAAGTCTTAGGTTAAGGACATTGTAAACGACAGTGTAAAATGCCAACATATATAGAAAGGTAAATTATTTATTTGAAGTTTTAATCATAATTAACTAACTAATAAATAATTAAAAAAATATATCAATTTTGCATGTCTGGTAAGGCATGAAATGCTTACCCATGGACCAATTAGCACTCCATTTTATTCGTCTGCAAAATGTGAACACATGGTGAAAAAAACAAAAGGCTTGAGAATAAAAATAACTTCATATAAAGTTATAAACAAAATATGTTCACAATTAGCCAATGTGTAAATCTCTTGCTCTTTGAGCATAGTTATCAGCCTTTGACCTTGTAAGAGGTTCATCAGCATCAAACAATTTAAGAGGCTCAATCATACTTAACTAATTCAAATAATAATAATAATAATGTAGAATCACAAGCATATATGAAAATCAAGATATGGAAACTCACGAGGGAATTTAGAAAGTACTTTCTTGACCTTCTTGTAGCAGCGACAGCACTGAAGGTCTACCTTCAGCACCATAATCATCACCTATCCATACACAAACATTTAAACAAGAATAAGAGGGATTTCATATATAATTCATGCTTGAGAGGGAGAATATATAATAACAAGTAAAATAAGAGTAATAAAATATAATTCCATACAAGGATCACCATTAGCAAAAGTAAAACTGAAAATATATAATAAATAAGTAAAACTCAAAATCATATCCATCTACATTACAAAAGTGAGGTCACCTTCAAAATCCACAGCCCTGGCTGGCTCCACAGATTCTATCATATTGATATTAGAGAAAAAGCTGCTTAGCCACCAGCCTGACGGTATATGACTTTAGCCACTGACATCCATAATTATGCCAATACCCTCACTCCTTGCTGCATAGAAAGTTATGGTAAAATTAAACTGAGAAGTTAAGCATTTGCAAATGCTTTAGGATGCATTTTATTTTGAGTAATTAAAGCTAATACTACAACAAATATTGTCAAACAATCCAGAAAGGTCTATATTTCACTCTTTACACACATGAAAAAGTTATTATAAGTTAATGAAATAAATAGATCTCTTGTAATGAGCATCTACAATTAGCTTCTGAACACAAATAAGTCTCCTTCACTATAGATCAAGTATGGCATGCCATTATTTAAGGTTCAAACTCATTCACTAAATGCTTCTCATGTATACTTGTTACCTTCCTCTTACTTAGCTCGATTAAACTAGCTCAAGCTTTGCAACAAAGAATTATAGGAAGAAACCTGTTTGACCTGCACTACGCATCCAAACTAGATGGAACCAGAATTTTTTAGTTAATAATACTAATATAAATTCTGAAGTTAGAAAAAAGAAAAAAGAAAAATATATAAAAATATTCAATTTAATTGGCAATACAGAATTATCTAAATTCAAGAAAGTGATCTCTAAAGATTCACTCGTAATTATCAACAAATCTCACATATAAACTAATGCCTACAAATTCACTAATTCAACAAATCTCAAACAAAGAAAACCATATAATTCAACTAAGATACAAAAGAAACCATAGCTTTAAACCTCCACCTTAATGGCAGCGATGTCGTCTCTCTCAACCTCTAATTAAGTTCTAAAACATCCAAACTAAAAGACACTTAAAAATCTAGGGTTTATTCAAATCATACTTCCAAGCTCAAATCTCACATTCTGTTTCATAAATGGAGCAATCAACAAAGGGAAAAAAATAAGTCTTACCGCAAAGAGAATATCGAAAAGGGAAGCAGTGAACTAAGTTACCGCCAAAACAACAAAGCAAGATCATCACGCTCAAGCAAAGAGTAGCTGAAGTTTGCACTTTCCACTGCGTTCATTAAGATATTTAAAGGTTAGGTTTTCAAGTTGAGAAAGTGGATTACTAGGTGAGAATCAAATCGAATAAAAAAGGAAAGCGATTTGTGAAGTGCCGAATTAAGAACCAAAGAAATTGGTAAAGAAGTAAACAAAAGAAATCGAAGTTCTCAAATTGCAATGGCGGCAAGGGAAGGATTTTGGGGAAAGAGTCGAAGAGGGTAAGGAATTAAGGAAAAACGATTTGGGGAAAAAATTTATTATTCGTCCTATGTTTTTTTTCTTTATTTATTTGTTTATATTTATATTTGTATTTTTATTTATTTATAATATTTATAGTTCTTTGCTTTTTTGTAAGTAGGCTGAACTCAGGCTCATCACTCACTTCTTATAAAAATTGGGGCTCACTCCGTCGGCTAAATGCGCAATTTAGGTTCTAAGGTTTGCTGCAAACTACAATTCAGGTTCTAACGTTAGTTTTTGTGTCAATTCAGGATCTAACGTTATCGGGATGGGTCAAAACAGGTTAAAATCAGACGGGACCGTCTGTTGTCAGAACACGCGCTCCCTTCCATGCGTGAGCCAAATCTACGTGGATTTAAATAGTCTGACACTCTGACATATGTAAAAAGAGAAAAAAAATGTTTTTTTTTAAATCTTGATGGAAAATTAAAAAAAAAAGATTATTTAATGAAAAAGCAAACTTATTTTCCGCTTCTTCTTCCTTCTTTCCTTTCTCCCCAACCAAACAACACGCCTTATTTTCTTCTCCTTGCTGTCTTCTATTCCCTCTTTGCCTCCAACGTTCTGCTTCCACCAGTTTCACTCCAATCCTCCCTCAGATTCTTCAACTTCTTCCATTTCCTGGGTATTCTTCCTCATTGATTTCCGCAGCAAACCCATCTTCTCAAAGTTTCAAAGTATATAACTTTCGGTGGTTTTGAAACTTCTCATCTTCTGGGCTAAATCCGAGTCGAAGGCAGGTTGCAGAGATTTTCAATTTGATTCGAAGCAATTAGAAAGATTTGGAATCAAAGTTGGATGGAATGAATGTAAGTCATCCTTAAATTCCATTTTTGGGACTTTAAATTCCCTGAAAAGTTTCTGCAGTGCGTTTCTTCTATTGGGTTTGACGATCAAATCCCCTGTTTTATCATAGCTCTAATATTTGTAGTTTGGTTATTGATAATTGTGGTAGATTAGATGACTTCAACTCAATGTTAGAATTATTGAACGATTTGGGGAATTTTTGAACGATATGAGAAGAGCTTCATTGTCGTGAAAAATGATTTGGGGAATTTTTTTCTGTTTCTGACTTTCTGTTTTCAGATGTTTTCGTCTTAGTTTGTTCTTTTTTTTCTCATGTTTTGTTAGATCTATGAGATATGATGAAATTGGCGGTGTGGTGATAGAGTTCCGGTGGATCGCGGAGTCACGGTTGATATTGTCAGTGGGTGGTGGTGGCTGCAAGGTTGAAGGTTCTTAGTGTTCATACCAGTTCATAATAAAAAAGGGGTTTTGATCTTATTTTGTAACTAATTTATTAAAGATTAGTGTTTTTACATTATATTTTTAATTTGTGGCCTCCTCTTCTCCAGGTTAATGTTTCTGAAATTATTTCGTGTTTTAAGATATTTTTCTTTTTTTCCCCTTTGCTCTGTTCTTTGTCGTCTTTGCATGTTTAATTTGACCTTTTTTCCTTTTGGGTTTTGATTGAATTGGGTTTGTTCCTGCAGTTATCTATCCTTCAAAATCTTGGGATTTCGTTCAGGTAATTTTTTCCCTTACTCTTGCATGTTGTCGAAACGTTCGGGTCCGGGGAACCCTGCCGAGACGACATTGGTAAAATGGAGTCGCCACTAATCAAAATTCTAAGGTGTGAGTAGTCACCTAAATGCCACCTAAGCTAAGTAAGGTCCAGAGCTTGGCAATGGACCCACTAAACCTAAGGTCCGGTCTTGTAACCTGAATCTAGGTTCGGGAGTCGATTACGCTCGGGGAAGGATCAGCACCCCCGGAACGCCCGTCAAGTGACAGTACCTCTTCATCTAACTAGATCTACTGGGTCGAAAAGAAAAGTTGGTTGCTTTTAATCCTAATCTTGATTATTAGAAGGGTTATAAAAAGAAAATAAAACCATTTTTTTGAACCGATGTCGAGAATTCGAAGAATATAATTGAACACTGTCGATTAATTCTATCACGATTCTCTTTCACTGTTTGTTCTCTTGTTGAGTCCTCCGCACCGGGAAGAAATTTTGAAAATGCTGTGAGAAAATCTTTCTTTTTTTCATTTTTGATTTTTGAAAAGAACTTGATAAATTTTATTAATTTCCAAAATCTTCTTTCGAGTTGCTTAATTACAAAAACATTCCTTGTTTTGAAAATGCTTACCTTGAAAACTCTTGAATTATCCAATTCTTAATTTTAAAAATCGAATAAGAGAACATGACTTTAAAAAAACCTTTTTTTGAAAATACCTTTTATTGCTTCTTTTGATTTTCTGATTTTTACTTTTTTTGGATTTTTGTTCTTTTACCATATCTAGATTAATGCATGTATGCAAGTGATGAATGCAAACTCCAATTATTAGAGTTAATTCGCGTAACCTGGGTTTTTGAAAGCACTTCCCGGGATATATGCTCGGAGCCCCGACGCATCCCGAGAAAAGCCGTCTCATCCTCGGAGACATTCGGTGGCCCCGAAAACTCGATCACTCACTGAATGCCCCTTCTTCGGAAGGATTACGGTCATTAACTGAATTAAGGTGGTATGATATGCAAACAAATATAGTTAATGACAAGTAAATATGATATGTATGCAACTAAGTTCTACTTTACTAAATTATTACAAAACAAGGCCCGATTGGACCAATTAATAAATTAACAATAACTAAAAGAAATAAAGCTTATGGGCCGGACCCGGTCGACTGGGGACCTTTTCTGCACACTAAGAAAATCATTAGCGAAGTTCAGGAGGCATATAAACAAATCAAGATGCAAACCTAAATTCAAAGACCAAAACAAGAACAATTTGAATCTAAGCTAAAGGAAAATTGATCATGGGATAAACTCACATTACAATTGAATCTGATTTAGGAAATCAATTCTTTGGACTAAAAATCTTAATTCTCAAATTAAAAGGCATTTAAAAGGATTCGCCAATTTCTTTCAAGTTAATTTCAAATTTGGAAAATCAGGTTTTTAACTCCAAGCTTTGTTTTTTTCCAAGAATTAAAAATGACCCAAAGTGTCTTAACATGTCATCCTCAAGTCATTTTTAATTTAAGGAAAAATCATAGCTTTAAATCAAAACCTCAATTTTTCAAATCCAAATTAACTCAATTCGAAATTATGAAATCAATTTAAATTACTTCCAATTTGAACATCAAGATTTCAAAATCGATTTGCCACGAATAAACACCACTTTCATAAAAAAAAAAAGAAAATCAATTTACATACTTAATTAACAAAGGGAATCACTATTTCTAAACCAAAACCAAATCTTTAAGCAATGTCAACGCAATCCTTAAACTAGCATGTCCAGGACCAAATTACCCACATAACAATATAAACATGTAAGCAATCAACAAACACACTCATTTAGATTAAGAATCACAAGAAAACGAAGTCAAGTCAACATAATCAAATAAAAACCCAAACTCGAAAATTACACTTTAAACATCATCTATTAACTTTCAAGCTATTATAACAAAAAATCTCCACTTTATTATGAAGTTAAAGTACTTGACCCTTTACACATGTATCGACACCAACATTCATCAAAAATCTTCACCACATCTATCACCTTATCAAGATAGAAACCATAGGATAATAGCCAAAAATCACCAAGCACTGAACAAAATTATTACCTCGAATATCAAATTGACATCTTTTAGGCTAAAATGCTACCCAATATACATGCATATTCACAAATTAATCAAATTTGAATCATTTATGCCTAAATCACCCAAATTCATCTTTAAATCGCGATAGATAGCAAGCAGCAGTACCCGATTGCAGGAATAAACAAATTGCAAGACTAAATTGAGGAAAAAAAGAAATCTCACCTGTTTAAACGGTACCGTTTAGTCCCCACTCCTCTTCTTTAATCGAGCTTCTCCCTTCCTTTTTCAGGGTTCATTCTTCCCCGCTTCTTCTCCTCTAACCCGAGCCCTAGATTGGTTCTACCAGCACCGCTCCTCTCGCTGCCGTCGCCTCCTCAAGCTTCCACGGCCAAGCCACCATAAAGTCAGCTACACCGGACCCATAACCACCGATAAAAAATCCTTTTTTTCCATTTTTGATTTTTGACTACAAGAGCCTCAAACCTCTTTCAAATCCACCTAAACCAGGAATTACCCGAGAGCCCCAAAGTCCCACTTCCGAATTAAACTAATCTATTCGTCATAAGCTCTCAAATCCCCAAGCTAAATTTCAACCCAAGAGCACTACAAGTCAATTTCCCAAATAGGTAAGCTCTTCAAGGACTTCTTGTTGATTTTTGTGCTTTTTCTTTTTAGTGAAAGAAGAAGAAAGTCTATGGATATCTCTGTGTGTGAAGAGTATGTTGAATTCAGTGAATCGCAGAGATGAGGAGAGAATGATAGTGTTTTTTTTTAGAGAGAGAGGGCCACTGTGTTGTGTGTATATGGAAGGGAGAAATTGAGAGTGGATTTTCCTGCGTGAGAGGGAGAATGTTTGGGAGAGAATAGGGAAGATGAGAGAGATCAGCAGTGTGTGTTGATGGGAGAGAAAAAAATGAGACCATGAGGTCCGAGAGGGAGCTTCCGTGTGTGAGGTTGTGATCGGTGTGCGAAGAGAAGTTTTTTTCTTTTTGGTGTGAAGTCTGTGTTATGTGGGAAGGTTTTTTTTTTTGGTTGAGGGTGAAGGGAGAATGGAAATGGAGAGGGTCGTGTGTATGGTGTGAGAAAAAAAATGGAGAGAGAGGTTCATCCGTGAGGATAAGATCAGGGGAGGTTGGTGAATGGAGAGAGGAACGATGAGTTGTATTTCCTTGTTCTTCTCTCTAACTGATCCCCTTCCCTTCTCATGTGCAGGTAGTTTGAAGATAGAGACTGGCTGAGGTGGCAGTATGCGTTGGCAATCCTCTCTTAGGTATGATTTTTCCCCTTTCTCTGTCTATAACTGATATTGGGAATATTTCTGCTGTATTGCAAACTGTTGCTGATTTTTGTCCTGGCTTGATCCTGTGATTAGTGGTCCATTGTTGCTGACTTTCCTTTTGTATGATGATGACTTTTATGTTGTATAGTCATGTTTGGAAACTTGAATTGTACTGAAATGAGACACATTTTCCATTTCCTAAAGCCCCATGCTCCTTGACCTTGATAAATTTCAATCTGCTTTGATGGCTGAATCTGCTTGCATCCAAAGCTGCATACTTCTTGTTGCAGTGCCTCATCTTGTGATCCTCTGATTTGTGCATAAAACTGTAGTCGTCGCGAAGCTTCACTTTTGGTTGTCCGTTTGCTTGGTTTGTGCATTGCTTTGATCACTTCATTGCATTGCCCCTGCTCATACCTAGTTTACTTGCACGATTCATTCTTGTACTTCCTTGCTGCATTAACCTGCAGGTTTAATCATACCGAAAGATGCTGGAAATTGCCATGGTATTGGACAAGTGATGAATGCACTTCAACATGAGCCGAATGGGAAAAGAAGAAGTAGGATGGACCAACAAGACTTAATGCCAATTTGTAAAAACATGAGTATTGGACAATTAATGTAAACAAACTGTTTTCCCTTTTTTGTAATCTTTTAAACTCCTATTTTTTTGTGTTTAGTACTTTGGAGACTATGTAACCTATATGAGATGCAAATGAGTAAATGAAAATAATGAATACTTTTGTTTGTGATTTTCTTATTTCCATGCTTTTCTTATAACAATACTATGCAAATGCCAACTTTACTTCTACTTATACCATAAATAATCCAATTAAAATAATAAGACCCAAAGTGGATTTTCAAATTGATTCTGCACTAAGCCAAGGCTCAATCACTAATTGGGATTATGTAAATGCAAAATGTGAAATTAATATGCGAAAATGTGATACAAATATGCAAAAGAACACAACAATTTTTTGGAATTTTCCTTGAATTCAAAATGCAACCTACTAAAGATTTAAACATTAAAATGGACGTGCTAACTTGAGCAATGGAGTAGAAATGACCATAATGCCCCCTGAAGCACAAATGACTAAAATGCCCCCTAGGTGTAAAAATGACCAAAATGCCCCTGGATGTGAAAAATGACCAAAATGCCCCTGGATTTTTGAAAATGACCAAAATACCCTTAGGTGATCCTAATGCCAATTGAGCAACAAATTGGTTAAAATAAAGGATATAGGACAAAAATGGGTGTCTACACATGTTTAGATTTTGAGTTGGTTTTTGTTTTTTTGTTCATGTTTCATTGTTGCAAATTTCATTTTGGTTTCTGTTAATTTCTCTTGGTTATTCTCTGTTATAATCTCATTAAATTTATGCATATTATTCAGTGTGCTTTGCCCAAAATACATTTTGACAATTTGAATTGTGATAACAAATTGCAAAGAACTGTATTTTTCAATGTCCTTTAACATATTGCATTTGAAGGAAGCATACTGATATATTATAATTTTCCTTCATTGTTAGTTGATTTGATTTTACTCTATAACAATTGAGCTTTGAAATACTTTTGGTAGTTTAAAACCCATTGATTTAACAGTTGTTCTTTTGACATTTATAGGCATGGAAGAACTTGGAGTCTTAGAGAGCTCAACTATGACTGCTTTTGGTCTCATCAGTTTGCATGAACTAAAAACTGCAAATTATTAGGCAAAATCTTGATTTCTCAGGTAATTTTTTTTTGGCAAAATCTCGATTCTTTGGTAATTTTTTATTATCTTTTAAATTAAATTGTGGTTTTTCATTATTTAACAAGAGGTAGTCAATCTATAGAGTTTAATTTTGCTCTTTGTGGGTGTTGAATGTTGCATATTCATATATTTGTCGTATTTGGTGATCAATGTTTTTCTTTCGGTTCATGTTCTTTTCAATCAAACTTTCAACTCTTTGTAAAATTTTTATTTTAATTTGTTTCTTCTATCATTTTGCAGGTCAAAGCTAAGCCGAGTATCACTGGAATAAAGCTTAGAGATGATAGTGACACTGAGAGGTAAAATCAATGAATTTTTTTATACAATTTCTTTACTTTTCTAATTTACGTCTTGATTGAATCATCCTACAATTCTTGGTGACTATTTTGTTACCTGTACTTAATAAAATATCTTAATAAATGTGGATTTGCTGAATAGCTTGCGGCAAGTTATTTGCTTCAATCTTCGATTGTTGCTATTTGCAAGGTGAATAATAATAAAAAAAAGTTGTTAAATAGAAAGGATCAAGGTACCTGTGTGTTTCATTATTTTACCAAAAGAAATAATGTATATTTCATTATGATCAAGGTTGGTTCATTAAATCACGTTGTCATTTGTTGCAGAAGAAACCTTTGTTGAGCAGTTCATTCCTCTAAGCAGAAACAGAAGAAGTCGAATAATGAAAAGAAGGAAACTTTGAAGGCTAAAGATGTTGCATTTCAGGATGTTCCCAAGGTGAGAATTTGTTTTATGGACGCAAAACTTTGTTACTCTTTTTCTTAATCAATGAGGTTCTTTTTCTTAATTTGACATATTGTCATTTGTTTTGGTATAGGATGATTTGCCCCTTGATTCTAGCATTATTCCTCTTTGGGGAAATGAAGGTAAATATAAGCTTGGTTTGGTTTTCCATTTTAATGAGGTTTTTATTTTGGGATAACATGTTAAATTTGAATTTCTTTATATATAATAGGGTCTCTTCTTTTGTTTTACAATGGTTTGTTTACTGAAATATTTAGCATTTTCTTAATGGTTGTTTTTCCCCCTGTAAATAAGAGTCCCATATATGATTAGGCTGTTTCGCTTTTCATTTTGATTTCAGCTTCATAGTGATCTATCTTAGATCAGTTGTGGACAAAAGTTATAGCTAGAGAGTATTCAATATGGCTCAGGTTATATAGACTTAAATGTTTTGTTAACATGATAGTTTTAACTGTCTTTTTTATTTCAGTTTTAATCTTTTATATTCTTATGTTTGAAAAAGATTTATATATCCAAATTTAAAAACAATTGATACGATGAGTGTTTCATTTTTTTCACTTTTATGGTTTTTCAATTATCCATTAGAATTTAAAACTAATTTCACTACAAACTCTATATTTGAAGGTGTCTTCATCTAAGGTACAACATGGCTAAATGCTCAATTCAGGATATAAAGTTTTGGCGAAAATGCAATTCAGGATGCACCGTTATGACTTGTGTCAATTCAGGATATAACGTTATCGGGTTGTGTCAATTCAGGATAAAATTAGATTGGCTGTCATGGGTGTGTAACACGTGCTCTGGCCTGCTGAGTCAGAGCTGACGTGGATAATTTTATGTATGACAGCGTGGAATTTTCAAATTTTTAATAAAAAAACATTTTTTTCTAATTTCTTTGTTCATAATAAATAAAAAATGAATTTTAACAAAATTATAAATTCCACACCTACCCCAAACGGATTAAACACTAACCAAATTTCCAAAATTGATGAACTTCATATGAACAAGAAGAACAGCCACCACACCCTCTACCATTGACAGCCCCAAAGGAGGCTCCAAACTTGATAAAAATTTCCAGATTCCATTCTTACACTGACTTGAAATGAATTTTTCAGGGGTGTGTAGACACCCATTTTTGTCCATATCCTTTCAATTTAAATCAATTTATTTCTTAATTGGCATTAGGGTCACCTAGGGGGCATTTTGGTCATTTTAAATCCACTTCTAACTTCTTTAGTCATCTAAATTGCATTAGAAAAACCCAAAAATCTTAATGTGCACCTTTGGTATTTTTGCGTATTTCATGGCTTAGCTTCATTTAGTGATTTAGTATTGTTGCATTTTAATCATGTAGTTTAAGCTTAATTTAGTTCATTGATTAGTTAACCCTTGATTTACAATTTAACAATTAGTTAGACATTTGCATAAGTGGATTTGCATAAATTTGAGGATGGTGTTAGTTGGAAAGAGCACATGAAAATGGAATTTGCAATTGGTTAGTAAAGCACTTTCTCACTTTGCACATCTAATTAGTCCGTTTAAATTAGTACCATAATTAAAAGGCATATTAGAATTTGAGGTAATTTCATATGGCATAGCACTTTGTGTTACATATTTTCCTAATTTCATGCATAGCATTACATCATTTTGCACTTGCATCATTTGCATAAATAATGGAAAGCAATGAATAAAATGTCTCTTTTGATTTGTTGTTACATTGCAAAGTGATGATAAAAAGGGCATTTGATTTACAAATTGACCCAAGAAAATCTTTCCTTCTCCTATATTGTTGCTGCATTGGCCAAAGATAGCTTCCATAAGCATTTTCTAGAGAAACAAAGCAAAAATCAAAGTTAGAAGTAAAGCAAGCAGCACATGCAAATTTTCAACAGCGTGGTCCAAGGAAAACGCGAAATTGATTACCTTGGAAAGCTCGAACGAAAAAACTTTGTGAACGAAAGTTGTAGAGCATTCTTGTGGCTTCAATTTGGGCACAAGAACGACACGGTTCGGATTTAAGATGAGGGAGATATTGGCCCCGCAATCCAGGCCCCAAAAACTACAGAAATTCTGGGCAGGAATCGAAGCTTAAGAAAAACCCAAAATTGACCTCAGAGATGATTCCAGTTGACAAAGTGGCCTTCATGGAAGTTGAAGAACACTCTTCAAGCTTTCTCCAGCCTACAAGAACATAGCAATTGGAGAAAAATTGAAAGAGTTATGATTTTTCAAAATCGGCTGCACAAATAACTCAAACAACAAACAAGCAAGCAAGCATTTGTTTTGACAAATTGGCAAGGGAAATTCAAGTAATGGCAACACTGCAAATCACTCATCATCATCTCATAAGTACACATAAGATCAATATTGTTGCATAGGTTCAATAGCACGTTCAAGGATCAACAAGGCATGATAAATCAAAGGGCATCAATTCAGCAAGGGATTTGAGCACATGACAACATTTTATATTCATCATCAAGATCATATCATATTCACATTTCAATTCTTGTACACTTGAAAACACCAAAATCATAGACAATTACAGAGCATCAATATAACAGCAAAGGCAGGAGAAAGGACCAAAGTAGCTTGCAAGTTAAAAGTGCACACAAACCACAAGCAAATTCCCAAATAGCATTCGGTTATAAATAGAATTGAGAAATTACCATGCCAGCTCACCATTCATCGCTTTCTTCAAAGCTTCACAAGAGACCTAAAAATTGGTTAGCTCACCATTCATCGCTATTTTCATACTCACTCTCATTTTAAGGAGCTTGCTTTTTCGTTTTTGGAACATACATACACAAATTCACACATCTCCTCTCTAAGAAAATGAACACACGGATCCTTCTCATGACAGAACCTCTCTCTCTCATATCAATAACGTACACTCTTCCCTCTCCTCACTAACGGATTCTCACATTTTCTCTTTGAACTCTCGACATATAATTACTTTCTCTCCACAGACTCAGGCTCCTTCTCTCTTATTCAAGGAACTCCCTTTCTCTAAAAAATTTCTTCAGTTTCAAAAAAAGAAAATGATAGGGACTACAAACAAACTACCATTTGCCAACGGCGGGTTATACCTACAGTCATTTTTCGTAGGTATAGAGGTGTCATACCAACGGATTTTGGGTGGTGTCAGTATATATAAGACATATACCAACGCCTGTACCATCTATTGGTATAGATTAAGCCTATTCTAACGATGTTGTAATCGCCGTAGGTATAGTGGTGTAATATATCAACGCACATAATGTTTCTCGTAGCTATAGGACAAACTTGAAGAACTTACCAATTAACTTTCATTTTCATCCAAAGTTTTTTTATTAAAATTAATAATAAATACATTTCTCTTAAAAGCAAATTAATTTTTTCCTACTGCATATAGTATTTCTACTGTAGCTATAGACCTGAATGAAAATATATTCCAATCCCTCCATATTTTCAATGGGGCGAGACTTTATAAATTTTACCTCCATAAAACTTACTTTTTATCTAAAAGATTTATAGAGTATTTTTTTTTGGCCAAAGATTTATAGAGTATAGGCATTACTAAAAACACAACTAATTGTTACTTAGGTTGTAGACACCCATTTTTGTCCATATCCTTTCAAATTAAATCAATTTGTTTCTTACTTGGCATTAGGGTCATTCAGGGGCATTTTGGTCATTTTGGCATATTCAAGGGTATTTTGGTCATTTGCATGTTCAGGGGCATTTTGGTCATTTTTATACTAAGGGCATTTTGGTCATTTGCATACTTAGAGGCACGTTGGTCATTTTAAGTTCACTTTTAATTTAGATTAGCTAACTCATTTTGGTCATTTAGATTGCATTTAAAAAACCTGAAAAATCTTAGAATATGCATCTTCGGCATTTTTACATATTTCACGGCTTAGCTTCATTTGGTAATTTAGGTGCACTTTAGTCATATAGCTTAAACCCTTTTAGTAATGGGTCTTGTTTTCAATTGACATCTCCATGTTCATTTTAAGTATGTCCCATCTATTTTCATTTTCTATTAATCGTATCAATTATATTCATGGTCTTTTTATTCTCATTAAGCATGATCATTTTTCTTCATATTCATTTTTATTGGTCCATTAGTCACTCCTGGCACTTACACTAATATAAAATCATGTTGCTTTTGATTAATTTAAAGTTTCTTCATATAGCATAGCATAAGTAGAATTTGCATTTTCATTTGATACAAAATAGTTACATTATAGCATTGTTACTACAAAATACAAAAATGGAAATTGGAGGAGTACAAAAAGATCTTATTAGAGTTCAAGGTTTACAATGAAGGGGATGCTATGATTCCACATATCCATGGGATCTTTTGTTTCTCTTTTAATTGGTTCTTTTCCTTCAAATACATTGTGCTCCCTTAGGTTTCTGGCCCTAATGAAGTGACTTGCTTCGAGTGCTTGTTGACCTCTCCACAGATACATTTCAACGCATGAAGTCTCATTTACCTCACCACATTAAAACAGAGTGCGCCCCATAACCATAAAGCAATCAAAACCATGTGGCAGTTCAACAAATGAAAACAGGGGATTGAAATTAGAAATTCATCAGATTGCTGCAGATTCAGGTCAGTTACAGAGAGATGAGAATTTACCTGCCTACCATGCCAGCTCACCATCGATTGCTGTCAACAAACCTGCACAGAAGGACAAGAAAGATGGTTAGAGAAGAAGATAGAAAAAACAGAATTCAGCCCCTTTAGAGACCCCTCTGCACACCGAATCCAGAAAAAGAGGGGAAGAAAAAAATCTCATCATCATCATCTCTCCCTCAACACAGGATCTCTCTCCCAAGAACACAAAAAAAAAACGCTCTCGGCTATCACTTCCTCCACACACTATAGACCTCCCCATTTTTTTCCACCCTCGACCTCATTCTTCCTTCACACAGAATTTCTCTACCAAGCTTCTCCCTAAACTACACTCTCATCTCTCTCAATCAAACACAAACAAAAACAGACTCTCACCTTCCCACCCTCTCAAAATCTCTCTCACCACAGACACCATACACAACTCCCTCACCACTAAACACTAAGCTCTGGATTCCCTTTCTCACCCAAGAGAAGCTCTCTCTTCCATTGACACCTCAACTTTCTCTCACACACCAAGCATCCCTCTCAAGCACTCGAATCTCTTCCCATTTGAGACCACATAAGTAATAAACAAAAAAGAAGGGGAGAGTTCTTGAGGTGGTAGTTACCTGTCTTGAGTCGATTCGATTAAGTCCGTCTTGCCTCTGTTTTGTTCTCGCATCTTAGTACAGCTTTAGGCGTCCTCAGTCGAATCTGGCAGTGTCGGGGCTAGTTTGTGTCAATTAGGGGTGTTATCTGGCTTGGGTCATGAATTTAGGGATCTTAACATCGGAATCGGGATTATCCCGGCGGCGAATTGGATTTGTAGGATTAGGGTTTGAATGGTTTTCGATTTATTGTTAATGTGGCTTTGGGAAAAGAAAGAAAGAGGTTGATATAGTCAGAATAAGGGGAGTGTCGCCGGGAATCAAGGGTTTCGGGTGTTTAGTTTCGGGTTTAGACTTTTGTTTCGTTAGATGAGAGAAGTCGTCGAAGATTCGGTTTTGGATGGGAGTTGGGGACGAAGAAAGGAGATGCTTTGGCGAAGTTTGGTGGCGATTGAAAGCTTCGACACGGTGATAATGGTGGTGGTGTTAGGGAGGCAGCGGCACTGCTACAAGGTTTAAGAAGAGGGTGACGGCAGCGCTAGGATAAGAGAAGAGAAGAAGCTGAAATTAGGTTAGGGCTTTTAGTTTTTATACTAAAGCCCTAACCCGACCCAGATTAGACCCGCTATCAACCCTTTGGAACCAAACCTGACCCGATCCGCATCAACCCATCAAGGCCCATTTTTCCATTTGGTATAATTTCTGACTTTGGACCTTTATCTCTTCTATTTATTTGGGCTTTTAGTTGTCATTTATGCATTTGGGTCTTGATATTAGGTTTAGTTTATCTTATGTTCATTTTTCACAATTTAATTTATTAATTAAGGAAATTAGCTTAATTTCTGAATAGTTAAGTGGATTAGTGATTTAGTTTAATTTTCAAAAATTGGTAAAAATTGAAATTTTGAATTGGCTTAATAGTTTAGTTTATTTGTCAATAGATTAGTAAAAAAAAAGAAGAAGAAAAAGTTAGATTAATTTCATATGCATTCATTTTTAAGTTCTATAGTTATTGTTTATTCACATTATTGATTTTCAAATTGTGCTTTTTGCCCCCTGAATGTTGCTAATTGTTTACTTGATGTGCAGATAAATCTCCAATTTGTCCAATTTGGCATTGAAGCTTTTAATTTCTTTCAATTTGCTCTTTGTTAGTTTAATTTCAATATGGTTAAGCCTGAGTTTGTAATAATCTAGTATATAGAGTAGATTTAAAGTAGAGTTTGATTGCATGCATATCATATTTACTTGTCATTTCTTAAACTGTTTGCAATTCATGCCACCTCTATAAATTGCGATTAATAAAGAGGCGTTTAAACTATGACGGGCTAATCTCGGGTAAAGGTGATCGGGCACGACCTCTCGAGATTTCGCCCCGAGATTGAATGATCTTTACGAATATCCCCGGAGGGCCGGGTTAGGTTCGTAAAGGCCCATTCAAATAAACTCCTTTTTATTAATCAACTAATAAATTGGACTTTGCATTCATCATTCTCATACATGCATTAATCTAGAAATGGAAAAAAGACAAAAATCCCAAAAAAGGTGAAAATCAGAAAATCAAAAGAAGCAATAAAAGGTGTTTTCAAAAAAGGTTTTTTCAAATCCTGTTCTCTTATTCAATTTTCAAAAAATAAGAAAATGGGTAATTCAAGAGTTTTCAAGGTAAGCGTTTTCAAAAAAGAATGTTTTCTTAATCAAGCAATCCAGAAGAAGATTTTGGAAATTAATAAAATTGATCAAGTTTTTTGAAAAACAAAGATGGTAAAAGATTTTGTCACAGCATTTTCAAAATCTCTTCCCGGTGCGGAAGATTCAACAAGAGAACAAACAGTGAAAGAGAACCGTAACCGAATTAATCGACGGTGTTCGATTATATTCTTCGAATTCTCGACATTGGTTTAAAAAATGATTTTATTTTCTCTTTCTTCTAATAATCAAGATTTAAAAGCAACCTTGAGTATTAACCCATTAGATTTAGTTTAGACTAGAGGTACCGTCGTTTGACGGGCGTCCTGGGGGTGTTAATCGTTCCCTGAGCGTAACCGACTCTCGAACCCATAGACTCTGGTTAAACAGACTGTATTAGGTTTAGTATTACCTTGGCCAAGCTTAGGTTAATATTAGATTTAATAATCGGATAGGTGACTAATCATACCTTAGAAAAAAGATCGTGGCGACTCTTTCTTTTCCAACGTCGTCTCGGCAGGGTTCCCCGGACCCGAACATTTCGACATAGCTCAGAAATAAAAAATTTGGGGATTTTTTCAGTTGCTTCGATTCACTCCGCCACCCCTCTTCTCTGCTTCGAATCTTCGATTCAATCCGCCACAATCCTTCTCTGCTTTCATTTGCTATACCTTTTCTATTTGCCGCTTTCCGATTTGATGTTTCAAGCATGTACTCTCTTCTTCTTCTTTTCTATTTTCTTCTTCGATTCTATTTTCTGATTTTCCTTCATTACTTAGGTCAAAATACTCCCTTCACATTTTCCTTCACTTTTGTTTTTCCTCCCTCCACCATTTTCCCCAGAACTTGTTTTCCCTCATTCCAAACGCGATATTGAATTTCCCTTGGGTTTCTCTCGCAGTTTGTACATGTCGATTAAATTTCATCATCAAAGCTTCGTTTCTTCAAGGTAAATTCAATTTCCTACTTTCTTTTGTCTTCTTAATTTGTTGCTTTCACTTGAGGATGTTTGATTGTGGTTCTAGCTTTTGAGTAATTTTCATTTTCTTGGATAAATTTCACTTTTTGAATTGATTTTTAGTTGAAAATTTTGGCGTTAATGAAAGCTGATTGATGGTCAACAAGAATTGAAGTTGTACTAGTTTTAGATAATGTTTCATTACTTAGTTGGTTAATCGATTCTTTTCTTCGCTTGCTAAACAGCTCCATAGTTTTTTTTTTTTTTTTTTTTTTTTTTCCTTTGATTATGCAAATTAATTATTTCGATTATTTTTCATTCATTTAATTTTTCCCCTTTCGATTCTACCAATTTGTTCTTTACTGCTTCTTTTGCATTTCCTTCATTTCATGGGCTTAGTTTCTTTTCCTTTCTATTAATGTTGCTGTAATTTGCCTGCACAAGTGACATTTAGGTGGTGATATCAGAAAGCATTGAAAGCTGTCAAGAAGGGGAAGCAGAACACTGAAATTCAAACTTGAAGGTACTGCTAAAGCCTAAAGAAACATAAGTTCAGATTTCATTATATCATCGCACTTTTCTTTGCACTTTAAATTATAGTTTATGCTTTCAAATAAGTATATACTTTAGCCACTTCAATCATAAAATGCTAGATCTAGTTGTTCATAGGTAATATTGAGATTTATAATCTTTAGAAGGGCCTACTGCAATCTTATAGGTCAAAGTTGTTCATAGGTGAGTTTGCTAGGGTCTGTTGCCTGTAATGAATCTGTCATGCAGGCAGAACACTTGATATTAATAAACTAATTAATGGGCCCTAAAAGTTGCAAAATATTAGATAACTCCTTCACCACAGTAATTTTCCTTGCCAAGTTCTTGAAAACAATGATATTGGGGAAAGTTCTGAGGTTCGTTTTTGGAGTTGATGTTGTTCCTCAGTTGAAGTTGCAAAAATCTCTGTGTGGAGCCTTGAAACAGAGACTTCTCTGTTTTTTCTGGATAAATTTCTATCATATCCACCCCTCAAATGTAGTATATACTTATTTGATACCCATAAGCCAATATTTTTGGGTGCCTCATCATCGCATAAGGCTAAACATATATATCATTATTTAGCCCTTTCCCATACATTTGTTTTCTTCCTTATATATGAAAGCAAAATGAAGACTTTTAATGACTACATGCAGGGTCCTGTGTGACTCATATTTGTACAATAATTATAGACCCTTAATTCTACTTTAATGTGATTTTGTTCTTCTTTTGTTTAAGCATTTTCTCTTGATGATGTGACTGAATAAGTTTTACTTGCCAGACAGATTAGGCTTAAAATGGAGAGATATAGAACATAAGGACTCCACACAGATTGCAGATTTTTTTTCCAGTTCATTAAAATTTGAGCCTCTACCTGGTTTTGTTTCCTATATTTGTCTATTTGCATAATGTTGAAAAGTTTTCACTTTGTTAGAAAACCTCATCAAGTGTAACCGCAAGTCTGGATCTGGAAAATCCTGCGGTAGAGGCGTGGGTTTCTTAATTGTGGAGCTAGCTGGTCGGCTCCGTATACCACAGCCAAGGTAGGTACTTACTGGTTTAGATTTGTTTAAAACTTTCTGTGATTTCAATTACTAGATTTTCCTTTCCAAAATCGCACTCACCAATTTGATGCCCATGTATCAAAATCGAAAATCCCCAAACTTTTGTCCATGGAAAGTATGGAAAGAAGGAAAAAAGAGTGGTCTCAACTCTCACCTGAAAAACAAGAAGCAGCCAAGAGTCCTACCATGGGCCTTCAAAGTGGTGGCTAACAGAACATCAGATGCTAATTGACAGAGTTGTTTGCTCCTGGTATCTCCAATTTCGCTTGACTCTTAGCTTTTTATTTATTTCATTTGTAATTACTCTTGACTAGTCATGTCTTTCAAACCCAATAGAATTAGATTCATCTTCTTTAATATTTTCTTACACACAAGGCATTTGTTTATGGGCAATTAATATTGAAAAAAATACGTTGATCAATCTAGTTTTCTTTTTCAATTCTTGACTTGTTAAATTTAGTTTTAATCTACTGTTGCCTTGTAGCTTGGGAAAATCCAATTAAACAAGGAATTATTAATAAACCTGATTTCTAAAATATTTTGTTTGGCATTCAATGTCAATTTGATATGAATAAGATTATTTTGTTTGAATTTTAGTGGAAATAAAGTTTAAGATCAAAATTCTTTTTTCTTTTTACTCGATTAAAGTTTGTTTAATTATAAAAAATATTATAGCTTTGAGTAATAATTTTTGCATTATATTTCTTTGGTTAATGCAGGAGAAGGCCCATTTAGGCAGATTTTAGGCAGATCCTATATAAATTATACAACATTAACTACTTGCCCTATGTTTCAGGTTGCAAATCAGCAAGGTGCATATTTTGTTAAGTGCTTCAACCATATGGAAGAATGTGAAAAGAATCCTGAAGGTCCCCCTAGGTTCAGGGCAGAAGGCCGCCATCGGTTCCATCCCTTTAGGTACAAATCTAACTTAACACGATCCCTGAACAATGAATATACCTTATTACATGTTAACAAAATAAGTTTACCTCAAATCTGGTATCGGTTCGATGCACTTACCAAAAACACTGGTGATCATCTTACAGGTACAGGCACTTGGGACAATTTGCCCCACTTGGAGGGGAGCAAACAGCTGCACAACTGCCTGGTGGTTGGGTTTCTATCGGACACAGCTCGCATGCAAGGTATGAAATGAAATGAAACTTCATTGATGCTTTAATTTCCATATTCATACTAGTATGAAAACTTTATGAAACGTTTCAGGCTTTAGGCTTCATGTAGTAGTTTTGTTATGAAACCTCATTGATGCTTTTCCAGATTCATACTATGAAAACTTTATGAAACTTTTGGGCTTCATTTAGATTTTTTGTTGGTTGTCTCATGGATGAGGTAGTATTCTGGTTTCCTCTATTGGTTGCCTTTATTTGTTTAAATTTATATATGTTAAGCTTGTCCCCCTATCCTGTGATTGGTGGTGATATATATGTTGTTTGATAGATAAATCACCTCTAAAATTGTGATTAAGAGATATAGTGACATTGCATTATGTTTGGAGGCACAAGATTAGGCTATTTATGATCATAAACTTACACTTTAATGGTTAAGGTAATATATAGGATTAAAGGACATAAAAACAGGAGGGTGAATAAAAACAATTTTCTCTTTTTTTGAATTTAATAGTTTGACTGTGGTATATCTATTTTGGGTTCTAGGTGATCTGCACAGGCCAAAATGGTGATCCACATCTACATGCAGTGCTGGTTGAACACATATATCTATACTAATTATAAAGGCAAGTCCTGAGTTTGTGTCACGAGTTAACTCGGATACAAACTCAGTTTTTAAAAATTCAAAATAATAAAATAAAAGCTATCCATTTTAAATAAAACTACCAATTAGAAAATAAATATAAGTATTTAAGTTTTATTTATATCATTTTAAAAAAAACTACCCATTAAAAAAAACTGTCAAAAGTTACTCACGTAGTGAGTGCCCTGTGTCTTGTTATTTGTAAAGTGAAGAGGCCAACGCAAAGACAAGTAGTTAGAAAATTGAAGAGGTGAATCATAGCTAATTATTTTTTTTTTATTTGGCATATGTAAATATGACTTCACAAATTATGTATCTCTTTTTTAGTTTAGTATTTTAGTTCAATTCATTGTACACAATATTGAATATTAAGAACATTTTTGTTCTTTTTTGTTCTAATAAAATTTAGTTTCTATTTTTTGTGAAAAAAATTAGTTTATATTTTGTTCATTAATTCGAGTAACAAATGATAATCAAATGGATTTATTATTAGTATTTTTTTTTTCAAAATTTTAAGTTTAATACTGACGATCAATCCGTTGGTATAAATATGATATACCAACGGAAAATTAGCAAAGGGCGTTGGTATAGCTGTGAACAATAAACATGAGTGAAGGGAGATATACCAACGGTAATAAAATTACCAACGCGAAAAACCCGTTGGTATACTTCAAAGGTCTATTCCGACGGTACCCAAAACCGTTGGTCAGGGTTTATACCAACGCCGCTTTTACTGACGGTAAAATTGCTGTCGGAATAGGGTTTTTGACCGTTGGTATAGGTACTTCAGGTCTTTACCAACGGATTTTTCACTTTTAGAAACGGTTTTTCTACCGTCAGTAAATGGCACTTTCTTCGAAGAAAGACTTACAATGAAGAAGAGAATCCCTTGCTTGAATACCACCCAAGATCAACCCTTTCTACTTTTGAAACCCAAAAACTGAACCTTATTCTTCATTCATAAAGACTCGAATGGAACTACTTTCTTGAAATTAAGGGAGGGGTTTTAGGTTTTGGAGAGTGAGGATTCGGAATCTTAGTTTATTATGGTAAAAAGAGGCTCCTTTGACGGGTTCAGGCGAGGTATTGGAGGAAGAGAGGCGTCGGTTCGAGAGGAGAGAGAGAGCCCATGAAAAGAAAAAAGAGAAAAGGAGGAAGAAGAGGGTTGTAACCTAAAAGGAGTTGTGTTGCCTTTAAATGTTGCCATTTCAGGTATGGTTAATCACAACCATGGCAATTAAAATATTCCGTTTTATTAATTTGGTTCACCCTGTCTTATTTGGGCTGCAATTTATTTTCTTGCCAATTTTAATTTGATAGTTCATGGTGTTGATTCAATCATTTAAGTTTCATTTCCTTTTTGCTCTTAATAAATATGCTAGATTGGGGTGTTCTTAAAGCCATGATAGTATATTTCCATGAAAAGATTTAGGTGTCAAAATTACATCTAGTTAGTTTTTCTTAAAAAAAGAAGGGGGGGGGGGGGGGGAATCATGTTAAAGTTCATGTCTTGGAAGGTTAAGTAAGCATCAGGAAGGTTTTAAGTAATGATGCTTGGAAGGTTAAGTAAGCATTAGGAAGGTTAAAGTTAAGGGGGGAATCATGTTAAAGTTCATGTCTTGGAAGGTTAAGTAAGCATCAGGAAGGTTAAGTAATGATGCTTGGAATTTGATATCTTTCTTGTAACAATTTGGACTTAAAAATTAAGTCCCTACTTAAAAGGTTTGATTTTAAGTTCACATTAATTCCAAAATAGTTCTTTGATTCCATCTTGAGTTTATTTTAATTAGAAAGATCAAACCTTTAATTTAAGGTTTGAATTTTTAAACTAAAATTAGCTTGGAAATTTGGGTATTAAACCATTTTGAGCTAATTTTAATTTGCAAACCACAACCTTGAATTAAAGGTTTGATTTTTTTAAATTAAAATTAACTTAGAAAAGGATTGATGAATTTATTTGGATTAATATAACTTAAAAATTAAAACTTTGGTTTAGGGATTTGATTTTTAGGTTTGAATTAATTGAGGAATTGATTTGGTCCATCCTTGTCTAAAGATTTTTTTAGGGTTATTTAAGAACTTAGATTTGATTTTGCATTCAATAAGGCCCCTGATTTATATTACTAGTTTGCGGTTTATGCTCTTTGTTCCCTGAATTTTGCTAATATTCTACTTGATGTGCAGAAATGTCCCCAGTCTGTCCAATAAGACCCTTAAGCTTTTATTTCTTTAAGTCATTTGTTATTTAAGTTATTGGCTAAATTAAGCCCTTGAGATTTGTAATAAATTAGTAATTAGTAGTGGTAAAGTAGAGCTCAACCATGTGCATTCATGTAGTACATGTTATATGTCACCTCGCTACGTTCATAGTGCATTAATATTCGTCTTTTGCCAAGATGAAAGACCTTTCAGATAAATGTACTCGGGTACGAATTTTTTGGGAGCTCCTTTTAGACCGGTCTCTTCCGTAAATACCCCATAATGCATGGGAAGGGTTTATGGAGTTGACTTTGGGTAGACTTGTGTTAATGCATGTAATTAAAAAATGATCTTTCATGCATTTTAATTGTCATTCATGTGAGTTAGTTAAATAAGAATCAGTAAGCAACCGTCTTTTACGATGACAGGTGGGTTCCAAGTAAATGTACTCGGGTACGAATTCATGGTCCCCGCTCCGAGATTGGATTATCCCCGAGATACCCCCATAATACGTGGGAAGGGTCTCGAGTTAATTTCAAGTATACCGCTGCTTACTGATCAAATTAAAATATATCAGTCCATGCATCATTTGCATTCATTCTCTTCCCGTTAGGATTAAATACAATTAAGAAAATACAAAAAGATTTTTTTTCTTCAAAAGCATTTTTAAAAGTTGATGTTCTCTTATTTATTTTTCAAAAGAAATTAAAATTGGTAATGAAGAACTTTTAAGATTTAAACAGACGTTTTCAAATTCAAATTAGACTTAGTCACAAGGTTAGAAGATCAATAAAAAATGAAAAAGGTTTTCCAAAACAATAAGAAAAGAGGATTTTCACACCATTTTTAGGGAGACTAAAATGGAAGTTTTCAAAACAAAGTAAAAGACTTTAAGAACAAAAATAAAAGGGTTTTGACACAACATTTTCAAAATATCTTCCTAGTGTGGAAGATTCAACAAGAGAACTGTAGACACCCCTTTTGTTTGGTATCCTTTAGTTCAAATCAATTTACTTCTCATTTTGGTCACTTTGCATGTCCGGGGGCATTTTGGTCATTTTGCATGTCCAGGGGCATTTTGGTCATTTTATATGTCCGGGGGTATTTTAGTCATTTGCGTATCCAGGGGGATTTTGGCCACTTCAAGTACACTTTTAAGTTAGAATAGCTAATTAGGAAATTAAAATATTAGGATGAGCACTTGGCATTTCTGCACGGCCAAATGTCAAATTTGGGGCTAAACCTTTAGCAACTTGCTCAATTCCAGCTCAAACCTTTAAAGAACTCCAAATTGAGACCAAACGTTTTGCAAACCAACCAAATTAAGCCTAAGTTGGATGGAAATTAAGCGGTGTACTACACGCGTTCCATTTTGCGCGTGAAAAATCCACGTCATATTATAATAGCCAGCTGGATATTCTTTTATTTGATATCAACCCTAATTTCTATTTTTTCCTTTTTCTTTTTTTTTCCTTATTTTCTTCTTTCTTCCCCACGGCTGTTTCTTCTTCCCCAGATGCCGCGCCTGAAACTTTTCTTTTCTTCTTCCCCTAACGCCTGAAAATCCAAACCTCCACCCCCTCGAAAGGTACCCTTCTCAGATCTACCGTAAAAGCCCCAAAATCCAAACCCAAATCTTGTGATTAAGATTTTGTTTGGATGTTTGTCTTTGAAAAAAGAAAGAAAATGGTTGTGGATTTTCTAGAAAGAAGAAAATAATAGATCTTTTGTTGATTTTGTTTTAGTTTTGATTTTTTGAAAAAGAAAAATAGGAAAAAAGAAGGCTTTCTTTTTGGTTTTTTAGGTTGGATTTAAAAGGGATGAAAGGGAAAGTTATATATTTTTTTTGTCAAGAAGATGGATCCTAAATTTTTGGTTGCTCGAGTGTGGTGGTTGCTGCTCTTGCAAAGATTGAAGAGGAGCTTTCTTCTGCTCTAACTTTTTATGGAGTTGCTAGTTGAAATTTGGAACTGGTAAGGGAGTTGCTTTTTCAGCACTGGAGAAAAAAAATAAAAGTAAAAAAAAAACTCTAATCAAACTGTTATTGCTCAAACTCCTTATAAGTATATATTTGAATTCGACGAATCACTGCTCTTGTTATGTTTTGAAATTTCGAACTAGTTCCTTTGATCCTTTCCTTTTTCTTTGTTTTTGTTTGATACTTAGTCCAATTTGTAACATGGAGTTTAACCACTAAATAAGTGAATAGTTACTTTGGAAGTTCCACTTTGATTTTGATTTATATTTTCATTGTTACTGCAACTCTTGTGGATTTGACCATGGTTTATATGTTGAGGAATATTGGGGGCAGTGGCTGGGTTGGTGTTTCTCATGTTCTTGGTGGAAATAGATTTCACTTTTTTTTTCATTATTTAATGGAATTTTTTTTAAAAATAATATAACATATTACACGTTGTCCATGCCACGTCAGACCGTTAGAAACGGTCACGGCGCGTGTCGGACACACCTAATTTTCCGTCCAACTTAGTCTCAATTTGGTTGGTTTTGAAAACGTTTGGGCTCAATTTGGAACTCTTTAAAGGTTTAGGCTGGAATTGAGCAAGTTACGAAAGGTTTAGGCCTAAATTGGATATTTGGCCATTTCTGCAGGTTTGGGGCATTGAGGTTCAAGGAAGCTACAGTTTCAGGGAGAAAGATCAAAACCTGATGGATGATGGAGCAATTGAGTTTTATGTGGAGAGTAAGGCAAAGGAGGTTGGAGTGGTGATAGAGGAATACATTCAACCATTCATCTTAGCCCCTCCAAGGATGAGACCTCGGCCATTTATGCCAGCTCCACCCGTAGGTTCACCTCAACCGTTCGTACCGAGACCGCCAACAATACTACCCGCACACATGCAAAGGCCGGTCGCTCCTGTAGTTGTGATACCTCCACAACCGTTCCCCTACAAGGATAGTCATCAGGTACCGTGGAGGTATGACTGCAAAGTGGTTACGCCATCAGGAGAAAGTAGCTCAGCAAATGTGACCGCCGTTGGAAGAATGACAAGAAGCGGCCGAGTATACTCGCCAGAGATGACGGAATCGGTTCAGAAGAGGAATGAGGAAATCGTGATACCGGAAACAAACATGCGGGAGTCAGAGAGGGTGGTTAGACCTAGAGAGGAAGAAACAGTTGAGAAACCCGTGTCAGAGAATAAAGAATACGAATTTCTGAAGATCATTAAGCAGAGTAAGTACTGGGTAATTGAGCAGTTAAATAGGTTGCCTGCCAGGATTTCTATTCTTAGCCTGCTATTGAACTCTGAGGCACATAGAAAGGCGCTGTTGAGAGTTTTAAATCAATCATATGTGTCTCAGAATATTAGTGTTGCTGATCTGGATCACATGGCGGGAAACATATCAGCACACGGGTTCATAGCCTTTGCTGAGAAGGATATCCCAAAAGGAATGAGAAATAGTATAAAGGCATTGCATATCACGATCAGATGTCAAGCGGTGAGCATGGGCAATGTCTTGATTGACAACGGTTCCGCCCTGAATATTGTACGCCTTAAGATGCTGAAGAGATTACTGGTAGATGAAGCTCGCATCCAAGCCAATCACCTAATCGTGAAGGCTTTTGATGGCACCAGGAGGAGTGTCATAGGAGAGGTGGAGATAACCATTGAAGTGGGAGGAGTACCATTCCCCTTAGTGTTCCAAGTTCTGGATATACAACACCCTTCCTATTCATGCCTGCTGGGAAGACCATGGATACACCAGGCAGGGGCCGTCCCATCAACCTTACATCAAGTGGTCAAATTCCTTACCCCGAAAAAGTTCGTCGAGGTCAAAGGGGAAGAGGATTTTGTAGTAGTGAGCACAGTAGGTTTTTCCTATGTTGAACCACCAGAGGGGTCGTATGAATGCTCCTTCAGGACTTTTGAGGTTGCCGAGGTTATCCCAAAAACCATGATGGACCACTCTGTCATGAGTATCAGGTGCATGATGAGGAAAGGATTCGAAGAAGGAAAAGGACTGGGAAGGGACTTGCACGGGATTACACAGGCTGTTGAAATACCTGTACATGAGGGCCCCTTTGGATTGGGATTCAAGCCGACGGCTAAGCACTGGGCAGAAGCTGAGGAGAGATTGAAAAACAGAAAGCTAGCGAGGATGGGACACAGAGTAGAAGAAGAGAAGATGAGATTCCCATCTTTGTTTGAAACTTTCAAGTCAGCCGGTTGGGTCAACAGTGACAGGTTAGAGGAAGAGCCAGAGATAGTGAAGAAGCTGCAAGATCTGGATGTCAATGCTCTCTCAGATGATGGTCAGGAGGAGGATGATTGCCCATGGATTCGCGAGTTAGCCCTAGGAGAGGTTTTGAGTAACTGGGTAGAGTATGAGAGAGCGGTCTTTGTTGATGACTCAGAGATGTAATAATCTTTAATCTTGAAACTAGTACCCCAAAAGAATGTCTATGACAGTACCATGTTCGAATTTCTCTTTTCAAAATATCAAACTATCATATGTTCACTTTTCTTTTAAGTTAATAAAATACACCGCAAAGTTTCATCCACACATCTTTTACCATACTTTCATTTTCATTTTTTCATTCATTATTAGCTATATATATATTCTTTTCTTTGGTATATATATTTTTGTTGTTTTATTTCTCAGGCCGACTGACGATGAATGCAAAGACGCTCGTGACGAGCCATGGTTCGACTTCGAGAAACCGGTTTTTACCGACGAGCCCGACGATGAAGACATTGAGGACCAGACCTTACCCCCAGACCTTTTGAGATTGGTAGAACAGGAGGAAAAGCAGATATTGCCACATAAGAAGCTCACGAAATCGATTAATTTGGGTACGAAGGAAGAACCCAGAGAGGTCAAGATCGGCACTACTTTGTCGGAGGAAGAGAGACAAGAGTTGATAGATTTGTTGAAGGAATATGCCGATATATTTGCATGGTCGTATCAAGATATGCCAGGTTTGGATCCGGAAGTGGCAGTACACAAGTTACCTATCAGACCAGAATGTAAGCCGGTTCAACAGAAGCTAAGGAGAATGAAGTCGGATATGCTGTTAAAGATTAAAGAAGAAGTCAAGAAACAGCTAGATGCAGGGTTCTTGGAGGAAGCAAAATACCCAGAATGGCAAGCAAATATAGTCCCAGTACCGAAGAAGGATGGAAAAGTTAGAATGTGCGTGGACTATCGAGACTTGAACCGAGCTAGCCCGAAAGATAATTTCCCTCTGCCACATATTGATGTGCTAGTAGATAACACTGCGGGCTTTTCACTATTCTCGTTTATGGATGGATTCTCAGGATATAATCAGATAAAGATGGCTCCAGAAGATCAAGAGAAGACTGCGTTTGTTACGGCCTCTGGAGATTTTTGTTACAAGGTCATGCCATTTGGACTGAAGAATGTCGGGGCAACATATCAGAGGGCTATGGTGAATTTATTCCATGACATGATGCATAAGGAGATTGAAGTATACGTTGATGATATGATTGCCAAAGCTCGGTCAGTGGAGGAGCACATAGTAAATTTAAGAAAGCTTTTTGAAAGACTTCGAAAGTTCCAGCTTAAGCTCAACCCGGCAAAATGCACTTTTGGAACCACGTCAGGGAAATTACTCGGATTTGTAGTCAGTGGAAAGGGAATTGAGGTAGATCCGGATAAAGTGAGGGCCATTCAAAACTTACCCCCACCAAAGAACTAGAAAGAAGTTAGAGAATTTCTGGGTAGATTGAACTATATAGCTCGTTTCATCTCTCAATTAACAGCAAAATGTGATCCGATTTTTTAGTTGCTTAAAAAGAAAAATCCAGGAGAATGGGATGAAGATTGTCAGGCTGCTTTTGATAAAGTTAAAGAATATCTATCCGACCCACCAGTGTTAGTACCACCAGTGAGAGACAGGCCAGAAATTTTATATCTTACAGTACGCGAGAATTCGATGGGATGTGTGCTGGCCCAACAAGATGAAACTGGAAAGAAGGAACATGCAATTTATATTTGAGCAAGAAATTCACCGATTATGAGGCCAAGTATTCGGATTTGGAGAAGATGTGTTGTGCGCTTACTTGGGCGGCTCATAGATTAAGGCAGTACATGCTCTATCACACCACTTGGTTGGTCTCCAAGTTGGACCCAGTCAAGTACGTGTTTGAGAAGCCTGGATTATCAGGAAGGGTCGCTAGATGGCAGGTTTTGTTGTCCGAATATGACATAGTGTACGTGTCTTAGAAAGCCATTAAAGGAAGTGCGGTAGCAGAATTCTTGGCCGACCGAGCTAGCAAAGATTATGAACCAGTACATTTCGAGTTTCCAGATGAAGACTTGATGGCAATATATCAAGTAGAGGAGGCGAAAGAAGAAGAAAACACATGGAAAATGTACTTTGATGGGGCAGCAAACCTGTCGGGGCAAGGGATAGGTGCAGTATTGATATCCCTAGAAGGCGATTATCTCCCAGCTACAGCTCGTTTAGAATTTCCAGCCACAAATAATGTATCGGAATATGAAGCCTGCATTTTGGGAGTTCAAATGGCCTTGGATAAAGAAGTAAAAAGGATGGAGGTATATGGTGATTCAGCCTTGGTGATTTCCAAATGAAAGGAGAATGGCAAACAAAAGACCCAAAGTTAATTAAATAATGAGATCATATAGCAGGATTAACCAAGTTCTTTGAAAAGATCACATTTCATCATGTGCCTAGAGAGGACAATTAATTGGCTGATGCGCTAGCAACCCTCTCTTCCATGTTCAAGATAGGGACCAACACTGAGATCCGACCAATCCAAATCCAGATGAAAGACTCCCCAACGCATGTAATGAGTGTGGAGGATGAAGTAGATGGGAATCCATGGTATTTTGACATCCTCCAATACATCAAACACCAGAAGTATCCAGAACATGCCACATAAAATGACAAGAGGGTGATTCGAAGGATGGCGATGGGTTATCTGTTAGAAGGTCACATCTTGTATAAGAAAAGTCGAGATCAAACATTGCTCAGGTGTGTATGTTCAGCAGAGGCCAGGAAAATCATGGAGGAAGTTCACGAGGGATCATGTGGGAGCCACGTCATTAGACATAAAATGGCGAGACAGGTCATGAGAGCAGGATACTACTGGTTGATGTTAGAGACTGATTGCATCAAATATGTCAGGAAGTGTCATAAATGACAGATCTATGCTAACCAGATTCATGTGCCTCCAAATCCATTGCACGTGATGTCAGCCCCCTGGCCATTCTCAATGTGGGGCATAGATGTGATTGGGGTTATCAATCCCAAAGCTTTGAATGGGCACAGGTTCATACTGGTCGCAATCGATTACTTTACGAAATGGGTCGAAGCAGCTTCTTATGCAAGCGTTACCCAGGCAGTGGTCACCAAGTTCATCAAGAAAGAAATCATATGCCGATATGGGTTGCCCGAAAGGATCATTACTGACAATGCATCCAACTTGAACCAAGGACTGGTAGAAGAGACGTGTAAACAGTTTAAGATCACGCATAATAACTCCACCGCATATAGACCTAAGATGAATGGAGCGGTAGAAGCAGCCAATAAGAATATCAAGAAGATTGTAGAGAAAATGACTGAGACATACAAGGATTGGCATGAGAAATTCCCTTTCGCTCTTCACGCTTATCAAACCTGTGTCAGGACCTCAACTGGGGCAACTCCGTACTCATTGGTATATGGAATGGAAGCAGTGGTACCCATCGAAGTAGAAATACCTTCCCTGCGGGTATATCGGGAAACTAAGCTAGAAGAGTTTGAATGGGTCCAAGAGAGATACGACCAGCTTAACTTGATCGATGAAAGAAGGCTAATAGTTTTGTGCCACGGTCAGATGTACCAAAAGAGGATGGAATGGGCATTCAACAAGAAAGTACGCCCAAGAGAGTTCAAAACAGGAGATTTGGTGCTGAAAAAGATTATACCAGAGCAACGTGACCCAAGAGGTAAATGGGCACCGAATTGGGAAGGCCCATTCGTAGTAAAGAAAGCATTCTCGGGTGGGGCGTTAATTTTACAAGGGATGGATGGAGAAGAATTCCCAAGACCCATCAACTCTGATGCGGTCAAGAATTATTATGACTTAAAAGGAAAAAAAAACTCAGCCTAAAAAAGAAAGAGGTTGGAAAAAGAGAAAGTAAAATAGGGAGGGATCCGAGTTGAAAACCCGCAAAGGGCGGCTTGGGTCCATCGGGGGTCACTTGAGTTGAAAACCCGAAAAGCGCAGCTCAAGTGAAGGATGGAAAAGGAGGAGCTTGAGTCGAAAACGCGAAAAGGGCGGCTCAGGTAGAAGATAGAAGGATATAGTCTGCTAGCAACATTTCAAGAAAGTATCCTAAGGTCAACAGGGTAAGGATCTGGTCGAGACTGAGCTGGGTAGGCCAGCATCAAAACTAATCTCGACGAACCCTTGGCAAACGTCACAAAATCGTCGTCGGAGTATTCATCGACATGAGATTCTATCTCTTCAAACACCGCCTTATTGGTACTCATATATATACATATTAAATTCTTTGTTATATGCACTTTTGTTTCTATTATTTGTACTAGTTCTTAATCAATAAAATTTCAAAGTTTTTAGTAATGTTTGTTTGATTTTTGCATCACTGTGGTTTTTCTTTCAAAATTTATTAAAAACCTACATGGGAACAATCGCTTTTTCAAAAAGGGTATTAGTAAAAGATGCCAGGAAATGTAAGGTTATCATCTAAGGAAAGGGTTTAGAGAGAATAGGGGCAAAAGATTGCTACCAATACAGGACAGAGTACTAAAAGAAGTTGAAATAAAAGTAGTGGATGAGGGTTCATAAGAGGAGGCCAGCAAGTCAAGAGCCTAGGAAATGTGCAAGGAAGACGTGCAGGACCATGGAGTGATTTGACAAAGAAAATAAAAAATAAAAATCAAACAATCAAAATCAACACATCATACATTTTTGCATCTTTGCATTGACATGCATTATCATAGCATCAACATCGTGCATCATAACTGCATCCAAGAATGCATTTGAGAACCTTCCAGGAAATATTTTCATGGACAGAAGAAGCTCTCAACTAGCATTCGGGAGACGATAACCTCAAACTGGTCGGAAGACGACCTTGTTAGAAAGTATACTGGGAGACAGTTATCTAGAGCTAGGATTCTCAGAAGAAATCAAAAGAAGACTTATCAAATTTAGATATCCAGAAGAGTGAATTGGAAGACAGTTCTAGGGATAAGCGGAAGACGGTCCTTTTTAAGATTGAATTGGAAGACAGTTCTAGGGATAAACGGAAGACGGTCTTTTTTTTTAAGGTTGAATTGGAAGACAGTTCAAAGGAGAAGCGGAAGACGGTCCTTTTTAAGATTGAATTGGAAGACGATTCAAAGGATAAACGGAAGACGGTCCTTTTTAAGATTGAATTGGAAGACAATTCAAAGGATAAACGGAAGACGATTCCCTGGGGATTGAATTGGAAGACAATTCGAAGAAGTTGATCGGGGGACGATCCATTTCAATGAAAAAGAAAAAGTAAATGTTGGCCCGATAGTAGGGGCAGGTGTCTACTTCTTTGCACACTTCCTAACTCTCAAAAAGTAAGCAAACTACTTCTTTGCTCACTTCTCGATAGTTGGAAAGCGCGCAAAGAGGGGCAGCTGTAGACACCCCTTTTGTCTGGTACCCTTTAATTCAAATCAAATTACTTCTCATTTTGGTCACTTTGCATGTCTGGGGGCATTTTCGTCATTTTGTATGTCTAGGGGCATTTTGGTCATTTTACATGTCCAGGGGTATTTTAGTCATTTGCGTATCCAGGGGGATTTTGGCCACTTCAAGTATATTCTTAAGTTAGAATAGCTAATTAGGAAATTAAAATATTAGGATGAGCACTTGGCATTTGTGCACATTTCATGTATTAGCTTCATTCAGCATTATAACATTGTGGGTTAGTCATGGAGTTTAAGTCCAACTCGGTCCATTGATTAATTAGTCATTGATTTAGGAATTAGTTGGTTAGTACATAAATAGAATGAGGAGTGGACATTTAGGTAAGCAAGTAGTTGTCATTGTTAGCATAGGTACTATAGGATATTCAGGTCTATATATATTTAATCTTATTGGGCATTTTTGTCTTTATATTGCATTTCATTTAACATCTATTTGCTAAAGTTTACATATGAATTGCAAAATACAAAAATGAGGGTTTTACTCTACATTTGCTTTTTTTTTTTTTGCATCAAATGACATGTATAAGGGAATGCTTTGCATTTTTGAACTTCCAGTTTCCCTGCTCTTGCTCTCCTTCTTTTCTCCTAGCAAGATTGGACTTGGGTGCACATCAATGTTTCTCCTACATTCAAAACAATGATGGTCAGAGGTGTTATAGTTAAAAAAAATCCTTGGCTGCAATAATGAAAGTGAAGAAAATAACCAGCGCCCAACACTTAAGTAGTAGCTCAGAATATGCCAAGTTCTTACCATCAAAGGGCAGCACCACAATGAAGCAGGCAGGAATCGAGGTCAAGATAGAACCTAGAAAAGTTGGATGCAGGATTGAAGATCCACAAAGTGTCAGACTTACTGCAGAAGACAAGCAGGTTAAGAGGTGTCAAAAGAATGGCATGTAGCAGCACTTGGTGAATACAGTGGACTCAAATCTTGGGCTTGACATGGTGAAAACAAACTATTGATGAGTGGATGAAGAAAAAGAAAAAATCTTTAAGAGGAGGAGAGGATAAGAACCAAAAAAGAAGGCTGGAATCAGGGACACGATATACACTAGCACCCATTTTTTTGCCTCGAGAGAATTTCTAGCTCAGAGATTCTCCATAACCTCCCTCCATCATCTTCTCATACAACTATGTTGCACACTCTGCACAATCGCCTCTCATATCCAATCTCTTCACCCTTTCACACTACACACAAAAACACAAAAAATTCAACAAACCCTTTTGGCCCACTCTACCTCCACAGACAGATTCTTCACCCTCCTTCTCCCTCCGATTGATTTCTTCCACAACTTCAAACGGACACACTTCTCCATTTTTTCAGGTCCTCTGCCATTGAAACACTTGAAAAGCTCTCACACACCCGCACATCGTTTTTCCTCTTCCTCTATACGGATCCCCCCTCTCAACTCCAACCCTCGAATCCTCACACCCACAAGAACCCAAACAAGATTCCACACACACTCGCCACCTCCTTTCACCCCTTTCTCTGAAACAAAAGAGGTTGGGAGGTCTACTTTACAAGGAAATGAACAGTGAAGAGCTTTGGATTGGAGAGGGAAGGAATACATTATGGTTACGCGGTGACCCGAAGGCCAGAATTCGAGTTCGTGTGAGAAGGTAGCTTCGTTTCAGGGTGGCTTCGATGGTAGGCTTTTGAAGAAGAGTGGGCGAGGCTAGATCCGTCTTTGGAGGCGACGGAGGGTGTGGTTAACAAAGGAAGGCTTGGAGCAGCGGTGAGAAACCAAGGTGACGGCGCTGCTAGGTTAACAAAAAGGGGGGAGGTTCGGTTTGGAAGAAGAGTCGAGGAAGAAGAAGAAGTTGACTAAAAGGAGATACCCATAAACAAAATGATACCGTTTTGGGAGCGGGTAATTTCTTTTTCTCTTCAAATTAATCATTTTTAATGTGATTTATGCGATTTTGACTTGCAGCTGCCATCTCATTCAATTTGAGGCTTGCTTGTGTTGGTTTGTTTCAATTTAAGGCTTTATTGTTCTATTTTTATGATAAAGTTGATAGATTTAGCTCACTTTTACTCTTGAGTAAACTTTCCCATGTCAAATATAAGTAAAAAACCTAGCTTGCTTTTTATAGTTAAAATCTTGAATGCTTTGTTAAATAAATTAGTCTTTGTGTTAAGTATTAAGTTGAACTTAAGTTATTTGGTCATGATTTATTCTATGATAGGTCTTTTTGGTCTAAAAATTTGATTTTTATTGGATTGGTTGATGTTGTTGGATATTGTTTGGAAATGCATTTTTGGGTATTTTGATCGAGTTAAAATTAACCCTATTTTTAGGGCTATTTTGCTATGTTTTTGGATCCATTTATGCCTAAATATATGCTATTTTGTTAATATTTGTGTTTTGAGTCTTTAAGTGATGTGAAATTGAGAAATTGTTGTTTTTCACTACTTTTGGAGCTACTTTGATGACTTTTTACACAGATTTGAGCAAAGCAATTTTGAGCATAGATTTGGAAGATTTGAAGTTCGTGTTTGAAGACTATTTGAAGATAATTTGGACACTTGAAGATTATTGAAGAATTTTTTCAAGAGCAAGAATTGAAGATTGGAGCCTTAATTGAAGACAAGCCATGGATAAGCCTTTAAGCTAAGAAATTTTGGATATTTTATATGGGAAAATACTCAGCCCATATAAGCCCATAATTGGAGATAAAATCCCAATTAATGCCGCCTAAATCCAAGGAGATATCCAATTCCCGCTTATTCCCGCTTCCACTTCTAACAGGATTAGGATTCAGCGCAGTTTTGGTAGAAAAATCATAACTTTCTACTTAGACCTCTGTTTGAAGCCCATGAGTACTCGTTGGAAAGTTAACTCCGAGATCTACAACTTTCCTTTGAAGTCCAAGACCCAGTTCTACCGTTTTCAAGCCCAAAAATGCCATCGAAGTCCTTGCACGAATTCAGGATTTTTCAGGATCCTATTTTGACTAGGATTTTGGTTCTAGGAAGACTTTTAATCTAACTTAGAGTCTAAGTTAGACTCTAAAACGTCCTAGACTCCTTTCCTACTTAGAATTGGATTACCTAGGGTTATTTCCATTATAAATAGCCACCTCATGTAACACAAATCACACACCTACATACCTTTACATACCAATTAGTTTTAGATTTATTCTTCTAGTTTTCTTCTAGTTTTTTAGGCAAGGGTGCCGCCACGCTCTCTAGCCATAGAGAGGTGCGGCATACCTAGGCTTTTGTCAAGGAGATTTCGCCCCTCCATAGTCCTGTAAGTACTCTTATGCCGCTCATGGATTTTCCTAAATCCATGAGTAGCTAAATTCTTAATACTTCTGATCCTTTGGTGAATTCAATCAATTGATATGGTGAAATTTTTGTTCTTATAATTTAGTATTTTATTTTTGATAGATAGCATGTTAAACTCTGTTTTATTTCATGACCTTGATTTTTATTGATTTATGCGGCCGATAAATTGATAATTTGAGAGATCGATTGCTAAATCAGGTGGAATAGTTAACCCTCGAGTCTGATTGTGTGGTAGCACATTGATGACGTTTAGTAGACGCTCAATGGGTTTCTCATGCCAGTGATCGGATCTTATCTGATTGTTGTATGGTTTTACTTGTTAAGCATGTGTGAAAGAACTAATTAAATAGTTAATCTTAATGCTTTATTGCTTGGTGAATCTTTAAGCCTTAACATGTAATTGATTTGTTAAGTTAATGAAATGGGTAATTTAAGCTTTAACCGGTAATCTTACCTAAATAGCATGTTAGGGTTTTCCTAGACCAGTTATCATCAAGGGTTTAATATTGAATACATCTTTTAAATCAAGGACCCATATTCAATTTGATTGTTTTCTACCATTGGAGAAGAAGTATGCTTTTTAATTATTGTTTTCTTTCTTATTTGCCATAGATCTAGATTTAATTTACTTTGCTTTGTTTTTAGTATAATTGTTTTCTTTTAAATTGTTTTCTTCCAACCTCTACTTTCATATATTGTTTTTGAGAGATTTTAAGGATTATATTTTCAGATAAAGTCTATCAACCTTCTCTGTGGGATTGACCCCTACTTACCCTTTCTACTTTAGTTAGGATTTTGTGGAAATTATTTTTATGATTGCTGACGACCGATCATAAATTTTGGCAACGTTGCCGGGGAAGGAAAATAGACTCATTTGGAGACGAATCCTGTGAATTTTCTCTACATTTCTGATCACAAAAAAAATTTTTTTTTGTTTCTGCGTTTTTTCAAAAAAAAAATTTAATTTTTGCGTTTTTAATTTCTTGAGGTTTGCGGTTTTGGAAAAAAAAAAGGTTCTCGGTTTTGCGATAAAAAAAAAGTTTTTGCGTCATAAAAAAAATAATTTTGTTTCTGCGTTATTCTTAAAAAAAATATATTTTCTTTTATTTTCTGTCTTTAATTTTAATTTTGTTTAAGAACTTTTACTACTATCAAATTTTTCTTTTGAGTTTTTTTTTGAGTTTTTCTAGGAAGCTGCATGCCAAAGTCAAGAAGTAGCAGTACATAAGACTTTGAATTTGATCCAGAGCCAGAAAGAACACTATTTTCGCTAAGGAAGGAGAAATCAAATCGACAACAAGAAGAAGAGTCATCCAATTCGAGTTCTCAATCAAGTTCTCCTAAATCTGCTGCTTCAACATCGTCACAAGACATGGCAAACGAAGAACCTAAAAGACTGAGAGAGCTTTCTGCACCAAACGTCAATGCACAACGCTTAGCAATTTGATACCCAGATACGACAGCAAACTTTGAGATTAAATCTGGATTTATTCAGATTTTACCCAAATTTCATGGTCTGTCTGGAGAAGAACCTCACCGACATCTTATTGATTCAGATTGCCGGCACATCAACAAATATTCAAGGTATCACTGAAGACCAATTCAAGCTAAGAACTTTTCCATTCACTCTTGTGAATTGTGCAAAAGATTGGTTGTACCTCTTACCAACTGGTTCAATCACATCTTGGACGAGCCTTCAGAAGTTGTTCTTGGAAAAGTACTTTCCTGCTTATAAAGTATCAAGTATAAGGAAGGAGATTTGCGGAATTAAGCAACGCCATGGAGAAACAATGCATGAATATTGGGAACGTTTCAAAACACTATGTGCGAGCTGCCCCAATCATCAAATCATTGAACAGTTGCTGATTCAATACTTCTACGAAGGACTACTACCGTTTGACAGATCTTCCATAGATTCTGCAAGTGGAGGAGCTTTCACAGACAAAACTCCTACCGATGCTTGGACTTTAGTGGAGAACATGGCTGCCAACACTCAACAATTCGGATCTCGAGAAGACTATTCAAGAGAAGGCAATACCAGAAGAATCAATGAAGTCTCTACCCATTCCACCTCACTGGGGCAACAACTTCAAGAAACAAATCAACAAGTCGCTACGCTCACAGATTTATTCAATGCGAATTTTTCAAGTGTGCCTAAGACTTGTGGTATTTGTAAACAAGGACACTACATTGATAAGTGCCCTTCGAACACACCGCGCAAGAAGTCAATGTTGTTGGGATGCAAAGAGCATATCAAAGGAAGCCTGAACCTTATTGGAGAGCCGAGCAACCAAGTCAACAATATGGGAACCAAGGTAACTATCAAGGAAGGCCGATGAATTATCAAAGGCCTAATTTTCAACAATCTTCACAAGCTGTCGAGATGCAACAAATGAGAAAAGATATGGAGATGATGAGGAAACAAATCAGTCAATTGGCTAGTGACATGAGTGAACTCAAGACACAAGGCCAACAAAGGATCCCATCGCAACCAAAGGTACCTCCTAAGGAGAATGTAAGTGCAATCACTTTAAGGAGTGGAAAAGAGTTGGAAAACCCTTTTCCTACCCATGCCACACAAGATGAAGGAGAGCTGAGCTACACCAAAGAAGAAGAATTGCAAGTGCCTGACAAAGAAATCAAGATTGAAGATGATCCCAGAAGAAAAGATGGCGCAACCAACATGGAAAAAGCTAAGGAGATCGCCGCTGACAAGGTACATGCTGCCATACCTTTTCTATCAAGATTGAAGAAGTCAAAGAAAGAAGATAATGATCAAGATATTTTGGAGATACTTCGAAAAGTTGAGGTCAACATCCCACTTCTTAAGGCTATTCAACAAATTCCAAATTATGCAAAGTTACTTAAGCAACTTTGTACCAACAAGAAAAGGTTACAAGGTAAGCTAAGTGCTGGAGTTAATATCTATGTTGTGCTTCAAAAGAGTTTACCTCCTAAGTGCAAGGATCCAGGCACGTTTTCTATTACTTGTTCTATTGGAAGAAGTGTTATAGAGAATGCAATGCTAGATTTAGGTGCATCTTTAAGCGTAATGCCTTATTCTTTTTATCAATCTTTAAATCTTGGTCCTTTGAAAACTATTGATGTGATTCTACAGTTAGCCGATGGATCTTTGGTTCATCCCAAAGGTGTTCTAGAGAATGTCTTAATTAAAGTTGAACGCTTGATTTTTCGTATTGACATCTTTGTTATGGAGATGGAACATTCGAAAGATCAATGTCCTCTTTTATTAGGAAGACCTTTCTTAAGAACTTCTCATACTAAGATTGATGTATTCGATGGTTCATTGACCATGGAATTCGATGGTGATGTAATTCACCATAGAATTTCATCTCAATCGCCATTGAACTCTAACAAGTTTGTTTGTGTTGTGAATGTTAAAAGTGTTAAGAAAGGAGCCAGTAACGAATCTTCATCGACAAAGCCTGATCAGATTTCCAAAGGAAGACAAAGGATAGCAACTTTTCAGCAACGCAAAGTTGAGCCTTTTTATTAAGCTTGGGACATATTCAAGAAGCTCTGCGCAGCCTGCCCTTGCCATGCCATATCACAACAGCTTTTGATTACATACTTCTATCAGGGATTAGGAGTAGATGGTCAAATTCTTGTGGATAGCATGGACAACATCCCTTTGTTCGATAGAACCCCTGATGCTGCATTTGAAGCATTGGAATATCTGACTAAAGCAAAATCATCCCCTAGCTTTAGAAAGAGAAAAGAAAAGAAGAAGCAAGAAGCCAACAAGCAAGGAGTTCAGCAGAAAGGAGAAAAGCAGAAGATGGAAGTCAAATCACCAGAGGAAGATGCCCAAGGCCATGATCGAGCCGACTCAGCCGGCCATTGCCCGGCTGAGGCCCGGCCATCCTCACCCATGGCCCGGATAGGACCGGCCATACCCGAGCCGCGCCGAGACATATGCCCGGCCACGACCCGATCAGCCAAGTCACCTGCCCGGCCATCCGCGCCGCCTGCCCAGTCATCCGGGCCTTCCTCCGCGCCATCCCAGGCTCCATCCGAGCCTCATACCCGGCCATGCCCGGCACCACCTGCATCAGCCGCGCCTCATGCCCGGCTAGGGCCGGTCACAGCCAAGCCATTCGCCCGGCCAGCGCTGCATCCTCCGCGCGCCTTGCCCAGCCATCCGCGTTACCCTCTGCGCGCCATATCCGCCCAAAGCCGCACCACTACCAAGCCACAACTGGCCATTCACCGTGCCACCATCGGTTAAGCCCGTGCCGCCACCAGCCATACCCGTGCCACCACCGGCCATACTGATACATCAACTTTGATGATTTCAAGTCTTGATAAAATTCAACTTGAAGTTCTCAAAGCCATAAATGATACTCTCAAAATCATTGTGGACTTGTTGAAAGAATATATCCATAGTTCCTTCACCCTTGAAAAATAATTTCTTTAAGGCAGTCTAGCCAAAGACCTTAAAGAATGGCGCTTATTGGGAGGCAACCCAATGATTTCACATGAAGAACCGAAGGAAAGCAGATGGAGCTTAATTTGGACGATTGCAAGATGAATTCTAAAGGAGTCAAGTTTCAGAAGCAATGATGGAGCTTATGCCTACAAACACAGAAGCTTTCTTTAACTCTATCTTTTTAATTTTCCTTGCATTATTTTGTCTTGATTGATTGTTTTGATTGCTTGCCTATTCTTTGATGTGAATTAATTGTTAGTGTTAGTTTTTATTTCCTGCATTTAAATACACCCCATGAGCATGCATAATATCAATTGTTTGTGTTAATCTCATATGTGTTTCCACATTGAAGACAATGTGTCTTTTCAGTGTGGGGGAGAGAGTCTAGTCTAATAGGGAGTTTGCATGCATTAATCATAATTTCAATGCCATAATTTCGATGCCATAATTTTTTTCGAAAATTTTGAAAATTTTGCATATATTGAATGATTTGATTTAATTATGATTGAAGAATGCTTAGAATTGTTAAGAATATTTTATTTGATTGATTGATTGATAGTATGATATTTGATTTCTTAGAATTAGGTATAATTAGAGTTTTATGATATGATCTTATTGTTTATTTTTTCTATGATTGCTTATTTCTAGAACTTGTGTTTAATTTTTATTGAAATTACAATTATGAAAGTATGTTATGGATATGTCAAGAACAAGTGTGGGGGACTACTTATATAAAAGGGTAGTTAAAAAATTGTTTTCATAAAAAGAAGTGCTTTCATGCAAGAGGAGAAGAGGTATTTCTGCATACATTTAAAAAAAAAATTTCAATCCATTGTTGTCACTCTCTTTTTTAACAAAAGGAGTTAGTAACCCTTGGAAAGAGGATAAGAGGCATGGAATTGCAGAAATATTGTCCCTTTAAAAAAATAAAAAGAAGGAGTCCTTCTAGAGTGCTAGTAGCCTAAAAAATGGGAGTTAGTAACCCCAAAACATGAACACTTCGAGGTTAGTAACCTCAATTTTCTAAAAATCAATTACCCTTTGAAAATCTATTATAACCCACGAAAACCCTTGATTTGTATCCATGATATGCATTCCTTTGAGTAATGGAGATAAAGATGAAGACATAAGCTTATGGAAAGAAGTTGTTATAGGATGTAATGAATGGTAAGTGATTAGAACTACTTTAATTATGGTTACTTAAGAATAAAGATGCTTGCTATTTATTGATCTTTTGAATTGAGTGCTCTTATGATTCTTTGTTATTTTGATTTCATAATTATATTAATCCTTAATATATGTATGCATTCAAAGTTTTTGAAAAGTTTAAATTAAAATGGAATTTTGATTTGCATTAGTTAAGGATTATAGGGTCTTTTTTGTGTTCAAGTTTAGTAAGTTCATAGTTTTCTACACTAGTTTGCTAGGGACTAGCAAAGATTTAGTGTGGGGGAAATATGATCGAGCTAAAATTAACCCTATTTTTATGCCTATTTTTCTATGTTTTTGGATCCATTTATGCCTAAATATATGCTATTTTGTTAATATTTGTGTTTTGAGTCTTTAAGTGATGTGAAAATGAAAAATTGTTGTTTTTCACTACTTTTGGAGCTATTTTGATGACTTTTTACACAAATTTGAGCAAAGCAATTTTGAGCATAGATTTGGAAGATTCGAAGTTCGTGTTTGAAAACTATTTGAAGATAATTTGGAGACTTGAAGATTATTGAAGAATTATTACAAGAGCAAGAATTAAAGATTGGAGCCTTAATTGAAGACAAACCATGGATAAGCCTTTAAGCTAAGGAATTTTGGATATTTTATATGGGAAAATACTCAGCCCATATAAGCCCGTAATTGGAGATAAAATCCCAATTAATGCCGCCTATATCCAAGGAGATATCTAATTCCCGCTTATTCCCGGTTCTACTCCTAACAGGATTAGGATTCAGCGCAGGTTTGGTAGAAAAATCATAACTTTCTACTCAGACCTCGGTTTGAAGCCCATGAGTACTTGTTGGAAATCTAACTCCGAGATCTACAACTTTCCTTTGAAGTCCAAGACCCAGTACTGCCGTTTTCAAGCCCAAAAATGCCGTCGAAGTCCCTGCACGAATTCAGGATTTTTCAGGATCCTATTTTGACTAGGATTTTGGTTTTAGGAAGACTTTTAATTTAACTTAGAGTCAAAGTTAGACCCTAAAACGTCCTAGACTCCTTTCCTACTTAGAATTGGATTACCTAGGGTTATTTCCACTATAAATAGCCACCTCCTGTAACACAAATCACACATACCAATTAGTTTTAGATTTATTCTTCTAGTTTTCTTCTAGTTTTTTAGGCAAGGGTGCCACCACCCTCTCTAGCCATAGAGAGGTGCAGCATACCTAGGTTTTTGTCAAGGAGATTTCGCCCCTCCATAGTCCTGTAAGTACTCTTATGCCGCTCATGGATTTTCCTAAATCCATGAGTAGCTAAATTCTGAATACTTCTGATCCTTTGGTGTATTCAATCAATTGATATGGTGAGATTTTTGTTCTTATAATTTAGTATTTTATTTTTGATAGATAGCATGTTAAACTCTGTTTTATTTCATGACCTTGATTTTTATTGATTTATGCGGCCGATAAATTGATAATTTGAGAGATCGATTGCTAAATCAGGCTGAATAGTTAACCCTCTAGTCTGATTGTGTGGTAGCACATTGATGACGTGTAGTAGGCGCTCAATGGGTTTCTCATGCCTGTGATTGGATCTTATCTGATTGTTGTATGATTTTACTTGTTAAGCATGTGTGAAAGAATTAATTAAATAGTTAATCTTAATGCTTTGTTGCTTGGTGAATCTTTAAGCCTTAACTGGTAATTGATTTGTTAAGTTAATGAAGGGGGTAATTTAAGTTTTAACAGGTAATCTTACCTAAATAGCATGTTAGGATTTTCCTAGACCAGTTATCACCAAGGATTTAATATTGAATTCATCTTTTAAATCAAGGACCCATATTCAATTTGATTGTTTTCTACCATTGGAGAAGAAGTATGCTTTTTAATTATTGTTTTCTTTCTTATTTGCCATAGATCTAGATTTAATTTACTTTGCTTTGTTTTTAGTATAATTGTTTTCTTTTTAATTGTTTTCTTCCAACCTCTGCTTTCATATATTGTTTTTGAGAGATTTTAAGGATTGTATTTTCGGATAAAGTCTACCAACCTTCTTTGTGGGATCGACCCCTACTTACCGTATCTACTTTAGTTAGGATTTTGTGGGGAATTATTTTTATAATTGCTGACGACCGATCATATTTATGGTATAAAGGTTGTGTCTTATTGGTTAATTTAAGTGTGTGATGCCAAAGTTTGGATTTTTATGTTTAAATTGACTTAAAAAAATGATCTTTTTAATCTAGCTTTATAAATTTTTGAGATTTATGTTTGAAAATGCTTGTTTGCCCAAATTGAAAATAGAAATTTAATTACTTGAGTTAGTCTTGATTTGGGAAGTGGGGTCTCAATTTAAAGTAAAGATTTTCTTTGATTGAAATTGGCTTGAAGTTGTTATGTAAGACACTTTGGGCTAATTTCAATTTTAAGGAAATTAAACTTGGAATTAAGACCTAATTTCACAAATAGAGATTAACTCGAAAGGAAATTGAGAAATTTATGGAATGAGGGTTGTCACTTGGTCAATTCTGGTCTTTAATTTACATTGACATTGTGTGTTATTTCCTGAATATTACTGATCATTTCCTTTAGTGTGCAGAAAGGTCCCCAGCAAGCCCAGTCCGGCGCATAAGTCTTATTTTCTTTCTTTAGTTATAGTTAATTTATTAATTGGCCCAGTTTGGCCTTGGTTTGTAATAATTTAGTAATTTAGAGTAGTATTAAAGTAGAATTTAGCTGCATGCATGTCATACTTATTTGCCATTGATTATATTTGCTTGCATTTCATACCACCTTTAAATTCAGTTAATAACTGTAACCCCTCTGAAGAAGGGGCATTCAGTGAGTGGTTGAGTTTTCGGGGCCACTGAATGTCCCTGAGGATGAGACGGCTCTTTTCGAGATGCATTGGGGCTCCGAGCATATATCCCGGGAAGAAGAATTAAAGAAGTAATAAAAGCATTTTCAAAAATGTTTTTTAAAAAATAATGCTCTCTTATTTGATTTTCAAAATTAAGAAATTTGGCAAATCAAGAGATTTCAAGGTAAGCATTTTAAAAAAGAACCATTTTTTTTAGTAAACTCCAAAAGAAGATTTTGGAAAGTAAGGTTATCCCCAAAAGGAGATTTTGAAAAATAAGGAAATTCAAAAGGAGATTTTGGAAATTAGTAAAATTGGTAAGTTTTTAGAAAAAAATCAAATGGTAAAAAGATTTTGTCACAAGCATTTTCAAAATGTCCTTTTCGAAGAGAAAAGGATCAATAAGAGAGCAAACAGTGAAAGAGAATCGGAATTGAATTAATCGACAGTGTTCGATTATAGTCTTCGAATTCTCGACACCGTTTCCAAAAAATGGTTTTATTTTCTTTTTATACCCCTTTTAATAATCAAGATTAGGATTAAAAGCAACCAACTTTTCTTTTCGACCCAGTAGATCTAGTAAGACTAGAGGTACCGTCACTTGACGAGCGACTCGGGGGTGCTAATCCTTCCCCGAGCGTAATCGACTCCCGAACCTAGATTCAGCTTACAAGACCGGACCTTAAGTTTAGTGGGTCCATTGCCAAGCTTTGGACCTTACTTAGCTTAGGTAGCCTTTAGGTGACTAATCACACCTTAGAAAAAAGATTAGTGGTGACTCCTTCTTACCAACGTCGTCTCGACAGGGTTCCCCGGACCCGAACGTTTCGACAGCTTAGCGACTCCACTGGGGATTTTAGAGAGTCAGGCCTCACTTAGTTTAACAAGATCTAGGGTCTTAATAATAATTGGTTGCATTTTGTTCTTTTCTTTGATTGTGTTGCTTTTTTTAGTGTTCATTGTTTATACTTGCTTTTATTGCTTAACTGTGTTTTTCGTGTTGTGATTGATTGGTGGTTAGCTGCTAGTTCGGGTTAGGTTGGGGGGTTTTGGTTTAGTATGTCGGTAATGGTAAAGGTTTTTATGTACCTTCTGCACCACATCACTTTTTTGCATTGCATGCATCAGCTCGAACCCGAAGCTTGAATTTTATACCTTTAGCTCGGGGGCAGATTAGCTAACCTTCGTGGGGTCAATTAAGATCCCCGTACGGGTTATGTGAAATGCCTCCACTCAGATTGAACCCTTTTCAATGAGCCTGTAATGGGTGAGAATCAGGGGCCTTACTAGCCTAGCGTGGGCGTCAGTAAGGACAATTTGGGAACCTTTAGAGTCAAACCAAAACTCAGCATATAGAAGTGAGAAAGCTAGCCTGTATAAAGCCAAACCCGTGAGAATGAGTGCAATAGGACACAAAGAAGGGACATTTCCAACCTTTTACTGTTCGTTGACATTTTGAGATCGAACCGTATAACGAGTAATGACATTACTCGCAAATAGGAGACCACCTGCCCCAGGGTTGTTTTTGCCCGATTTCTTGGCTTTTAAATTACGTCACAATAAGTGGGGCCCACCATTTATTTATTTACCGCAACTTCGAGATTATGTTCTTTTTGGCTTTACTAATTTGTTTTATTTGCCTTGTTTTGTTTCTTTCTTCTTCCCGCATTTCTTTTGCATTGCATATAGGGATCCATTCCGTAGCATTCTCAAGATGAAAGAGAAGCGTTTGAGTAAGAATACATGGGGAGACTCCGTCGGGGAGGGGCAGTTTCCGTGGGAAGCACACGAGCATATTAAGAAGTTCTTTGTGGCCGAACAGAAAAGGAAAGGGGATTGCCTGACTGAAGGATTTGTGCCGGTTTTACCAGAAGCAGTCAGTTTGTCACTACAGGAGAACAATAATTTGACTGAGCTTAAACAGATTTGGGGGCAAATGACAAGCAGTCGGAAGGCTAGGTTTGAGAGCTTGTACGGTCATATTGGAGATCTGTTGAACGTGGAGGTCGATGAGAATCTCGTAAAGGCAGCTATTTATTTCTGGGACACCTCGTACAGATGTTTTGTGTTTAATGAAGTGGATATGACCCCGGTGGTAGAAGAATATAGAGATATGCTACAGATTGGTGTGGAACCGGATGGAAAGGTATACTGGCCCACTAAGGATTCGACCTGGGATAGTAATTTGGCAAATATCCTCGGTGAAAAGGTGGATGATTGAGCCAAAATTGACCCTATTTTTATAGCTATTTTACAATGTTTTTAGACCCATTTATGCTTAATTATATGTTATTTTATTAATATTTGTGTTTTTAGCCTTTAAGTGATGTGAAAATGAGAAATTGTTATTTTTCACAATTTTTGTAGCTATTTTGATGACTTTTTACACAGATTTGAGCAAAGCAATTTTGAGCATAGATTTGGAGATTCGAAGTTCGTGTTTGAAGACCATTTGAAGATAAATTGGAGACTTGAAGACCATTCAAGATTTATTTCAAGATGAAGAATTGAAGAATTGGAACTTTAATTGAAGACAAGTCATGAAGAAGCCCTCAAGCTTTGGTATTTATGGATAATTTATATGGGAAAATACTCAACCCATATAAAATATTAATTGGAATTAAAATCCCAATTAATGACTCCTAAATCCAAGGAAATACCAAAATCCCGTAGATTCCAGATTCTAGTCCTAACAGGATTAGGATTCAGGAGCAGTTTTGGTAGAAAATTCATAACTTTCTGCTCAGACCTCCGTTTGAAGCCCATGAGTACTTGTTGGAAAGCTAACTCCGAGATCTACAACTTTTCTTTGAAGTCCAAGACCCAGTTCTGCCGTTTTGAAGCCCAAAAATGCCGTTGAAGTTTCTGCACTAATTCAGCAAAATTTCAGGATCCTATTTTGACTTTGGATTCTACTCTAGGAAGACTTTTAATCCAACTTGGAAGTCCAAGTTAGACCCTAAAACCGGCGTAGACTCCTTTCCAAGTTAGGATTGGAATTCTTAAGGTTATTTCCACTATAAATAGGCACCTCCTGTATCACAAATCACACACCAAAAGTACTTTTACACACCAATTAGTTTTTAATCTAGTTTTTTAGGCCAAAGGGTGCCGTCCCCCCTCTCTAGCAATAGGGAGGTGCGACATACTTAGCTATTTTGCAAGGAGATTTCGCCCCTCCAAGGTCCTGTAAGTACTCTTATGCCGCTCATGGATTTTCCCGAGTCCATGAGTAGCTAAATTCTTAATACTTCTGATCCTTTGGTGAATTCAATCAATTAAATATGGTGAGATTTCTGTTCTTATAATTTGGTATCTTATTCTTGATAGATAGCATGTTAAACTCTGTTATAATTCTACAATCTTGATCTTTATTAATTTATGTGGCCAGTAAAGAGGTAATTTGAGAGATTGTTGGCTAGATCAAATAGCGGATTGACGTTCATGTTTGATTGTATGTAGCAAGTTAGCTGCGCTTGACGGCGGGTTGATTGGGTTTGCATGCCAGTGATCAGATTTATCTGGTTGTTGTATGGTTTTATTTATTAAGCATGTGTGAAAGAACTAATAAAACTTAATGCTTTGAATCCTAGCAAATCTTTAAGGCTTTGTGGCTAATTGATTAGTTAGGAGGAAAAAGGGGTAATTTAAGGCTTGACGGCTAATCTTACCTAAATAGCATGTTAGGGTTTTCCCTAGGTCAGTTATCATCTTGAATTTAATATTGAATTTATCTTTTA
>AWUE01017881.1:0-16795 GCA_001974825.2 Corchorus olitorius | reverse complement strand
AACAATTGAAATTCCATGATAAAAGCAACCAATTTAAAGAACTCAATTTGTTCCATCTCTCTCAAATTATTTCTTTCTCTTTCCTGTATCTCAAATATGATCAGTAATTCCTAGCTATGAGTGAATATGGCCCCGGAGTTTTGAGTATAAATAGTGTCCAAACGAATCATTTTTTTCTATCTTGATCATATATACCTTATCATCACAAGCTTCTTAATCTGCTCAATAGTTGTGATTCAAAAAGATTTGCCTTCTATAATTAGATGTTATCAACTTGAACAATTTACAATTTCTTGTAATTTCCTAACTTAGGCGATCTTGGTTCACAAGCAATCGTAGGTTCAAATAAATACCTTGAACAAGAAAGGAAATTTGAGTCTTCTGGTTCATGTCATTTCATATAGACATGCATGCATTTTGCAAAGGTTCACATGTATTCCCTTTTAAAGTATTTATTTATATTTCTTGCCAAAAAATAAGTAAAGTACTATTTATATTTTTTGATTGTCAACATGGTGCATTACCATATCTCCAAGATTATGTAAGTTGTCAACCCTTTCCAGAATTTACAAATCCATCAAATTATTATTTACAAATTTTTTAGACTTACAATCGCCTATATCAAGGGCCTATCTAGATTCAAACATTCCAATTTATTGTCTTCTTTGTGGTTCAGAAAGGGGAAATGAAGTTCTGAAACAAGAGCAATGCAAGCACCAGAATTCCAATTCCTGTCTGGATTCTGGAATCTACTGATGCCTAACCAATACATCATAATTTAGGGAAAAACAAACAAGAAAAAGAAAAGCTTAAGGCTTGTAGTGATCCTTGTTTGTGTTTGTTTCTGGCGAAAATCTGTTTTCTTTGTGCCACCCGGCTTTGAGGCAGATGAAATTGAATGAAACCACTGCTTGGAAATTGTTCATAGAGAAGCACAAAGAAATATCAAATATGCATGACAAAATTAACACCTAGAAGTGGCACAAACATGTCTCAAATTCTTAAAAATTATAACATTCATCAGGACAGCAATAGAAAGAAAACATGTTCAATGATACTACAAAGCTATGCAAATTGTTTCAAATTCTTTTAAGGCCTGCTTGAATCTTCAACAGCCTGTTTCCTATAAATGGTTACTTTCAAAGTAATTGAGGTTTCATTGTCCTCAGTCAGCTCAAAGACACAAACATCACCAACTTCCAACTTGTTGTCCAGAGCAAATTTCCTCCAACCAGCATGTAGTATTGCATAAACACCATTCCCAGTTTGTGACTGATGGAGCTTGACTGGCCAAGTTTTGCCATCATCTGAAATGTAAAGAGTAATCGCACAATCCCCTTTCATCAAATGCTCCCTCACAAACTCGGCTGGTAAACCCTACACAATGAAAATCAACAAATAAGTTTCAATGTTAAAGGAAATTAAAGTAGTGGGGGTATTAATTAATGGACACAAACAATTGATTGCTTACCACTTTACAGCTCCTTGTCAGACCAACATATGATGGTTGCATGACACGAATAAAGAAAGGGTTTTCAGATTGAAAAGCTTCAGCAGCTCTGTGATGAGCTAAAAACTTTTCACGAGCCCTCAAAGTTTTTTTGCTTTCATCAACTTTCATAGCTGGATCAGTACTTCTCATCTTCTTACGAGGCCGAGGACATGGAACTTGCAATTTCTCTCTTAATTTCCTGCTTGGGGCTGGTGGGATTTCCTCTATGATTCCTATATTGTCATCACTTTCAGATTCCTCTGGAATTCCCTTGACTTCTTCATGATAATTGCTGCTGGTGGTGTATGGATATTTTATCTCTGTTGCAGACCTATCCAATATGGCAACATGGAATTTGCTATTGCCTTGATATCTGAAAACCACAAACTGGCCACGTTCCAGAGAGTAATGCTTTGCAAATTTCTGAAACCCATTTTTGAGCCAAACCTTGCCATCACGTTTGCTTAGATCTATCTTCCATACTTCACCACTTGGAACCCTAAGGAGGGCTGGGCTTGAAATGCCATTTCCATATTTTCTTATAAAGTCAATGGGAATCTCCTGTTAAAAAAGTGTTAATTTTGCTTTCTGTCAAATGCCATTTAAAAACAGGCAGCACATCATGAAAATAATTAGATTTGTTTTAATTTTTACATTTTAGAACCTATATTCAACTATTCAAGTACATAGGAAGGTCAAGCATCAACTAGTTGCTCAAGAAAACAGAGAGAAAGAGTAGGTGAAACCATGAACTTAGCTTACAAGTTACTAAAGAAAACATCAACAATTCAAGTCCATAGGAAGGTCAAGCAAAGCATCAACTAGTTACTAAAGAAAACAGAGAGAAACACTTACAAGTTTGCCCTTTTGAAGGTTCTCTTGGAGAATTATCTTCATGAAGTGAGGTGATTCACTTGTAAAATATGAACCACCATTGTTCTGCTTGGAAGAAGCCATACTTGCTCTAGAATGATTCTTTGAAAACCTTTAAAAGAAGATGTGTAGAGTGTAGACAACAGTAGCAGTATTCAAACACTGCTTTTTCTGATGAATGAAAGCTAACAAAAAGTTTTTAAAGAAGACGAAATCAACTGATTGTATATATGGTTGTTTGGGTAATCAATGCATGCATTTATATGTTTACTACTTTCCTTCAACCTCTCTCATTTCTATGGAAAAGTACTCCAGCAATAACTCAAGAAAAAGCCAAAAGAACACTCCATTCTTTTTAAGTGAAAAAGGGAAGTTAAGGCCAACACTCATTGCCCATTGGATCAACCTTTTCTCAGATATGCTTGCCTGGTTTATTTTAGTAACCTGTAAGTTGATAAAAGAAATCCAGCTGTGATTTAATAGTTAATGCATATTTATTCAAACTTTCATTTCAAAATTAAAAGTCTTGAGCTTCATTTGAGTAAAATGTTTTCTGCAAAAAATCCCATTGGCTTAGAATTGTTTTAACATTTCTTTCCCTTTGTCTCTCATGGAGTTATCTAATTTCAATTCCCCTTCCCTTCCATCATTTTGCATTTGCAATTTCATCTGAGTTAAATCTCTGTCCTGCATTTTCCTTCTCTGCTTGATTTTTTTGGTGATACCCTTGCCTTGATGATTCATAGGGTAATGCTTAGCAAATTTCTGCAAGCCATTTTCCATCAAAACTTCACAATCATCTGCCTTTTATGTAATGGATAATGTGACACACCACCTGGTCCATGAATTGGGCTGAACTTGATCACCCACTTCCATGATTTCTCACAAAAGGTCGTGGCAGGCAGTATAGAAAGTAGAGCATACATAATTCAAGTGCTTAATTCATATCAGTATTTTGAGAGAGATGACAAAGAGAACAAGTGAGCAGGCTTGAAAGAAAAACGGGCCGTGGTGATTGAGGCATGGACATTATCCTGAGTCAGAATCACCAGGTTTGGTTGAGTGCTGTATGGGCCAATTTCTTGGGAGAGAACAAGTTACTCAAGGGGGATACGGATACCCTTTTGTTTCAGTTCATAATTTCCAATACAGAGTCAATTCAATTGGTATCCAAATTCTTGAAAAGGCTTGATGAGATCATGGTAGCAGCAATCATGGGAAAAGGAACAAGCGAGGAAATGCCTATTGGGATTTTGCTTTTGTAATTTTATTCACTTGCAATCTTTTGGTTAACCTTTTTTGCTGGTCTTACTTACTTACCCTGTTGAAGACTTGAATTGGGTTGGGGTCATTAATATGCTTGTGTCATGTCTGAGTGATCTTTTGCGTTGGGTGGCATGAAGAAAATGGTCAGATCATGTATTTGCAAAAATTCATATCTAGTATTGTAAGTTGCTCTTACTTGAACGGTAATGAGTTTATAAGAATCAACCAAAAAAAAAAAAAAGAGTTTACAAGACTAAGAGTACGTGTTTTTCTGATCCAATACAAAAATTCGATGCAATTTTCTATCAGAAATATCAACAATAAGGCTATTATAGGTAATTTAATCATTATAAGCCCCGGAAATCGTTCATGGATTATGTAAAATTGGATTCCATGGATTATGTATATTCTGCATGCATATATCATATGCCCTTCACTCTTCAGCCTTTTGCCAGTAGATTATGTAAAATTGGATTCCATGGATTTCAAATTTTCAATCACAGGGAAATTTTTACTACTATATTTTCTTCTTACATCATGATGAAATGATTTATTTCATTGGTTTATATGGAAAAAGAAGATGAAAGATTATATACATTTCCCTGAAATGATGGTGTGTATGTGTTATGACAGCAACTTCCGAGAATTTTTGCGAAAGACCATGGGGAATCTTTGTCGGACCATGTTTGGACACAAGCTTAGTTTAGTTCTTTTCCAATCAAACTGGTGAATTGGGTTTTTATTTTGTATTTTGGAAGTCTTTTTGGTGTTCTTGACTTCTTGCACTTCAATGGAACTTCTGTCCTAACTTTCTCTGTATGCAATTGTTACTAACTTACTATCTCTTACAACTTCAAACTCAACCATATTAATAACTGAAGTACAAATTTTATTTTTACGTAATAATAATATAATAATATAGCTTAATGTTTGTAAATTGTATGGGATTTAGCCCAAGTAAAAATAAAGGGAAAAGAAAAGTAGAAAGCCCAAATCAATGGACTTTGGGATACTCCGTCCTCCCGAACCCAAAAACAAAGGGAGAGAAAAGGTAGTATTTTTTTTTTATGAAAATGTTAATAAGTATTTAAGTGACTTTCTTTCCTTATGTTTAAAACAAAAAGTAATTAGTTCACTTGTTACGTAAAAAGAAATAAATCCTTTTCCATTTCCTTATTTCTAATTTCCTACCCCTAACGTAGGGTAATGATTAATTATGCTAAGACTAGCAGCTATGACATGACATGAAAATATATAGTAGCAGGGAGACGAAAGAAAAAACAGAGGCCATTCTGACCTGACCCTTGGGTTTAAGTTTTCTCGAGCCCAGAAACAATGATCTTCTGAAATTCTATCATTAAAACTTGGAATTATTATCTTGAAAGTTGGATTCGACCTTTCATTTCCCTTTCGTTGATGAGACTTACTACTATAACTAAGCTGATAGTGTCTCTGCTGGTTCATGTGCTGTAGTATGTTTTCGGATTGAAGAAACTGCTATAGGAAGAAGCCCTTCTTTGATTGTGTTCTACTATTATGGCTTCTCAGCCGAGAGGAAGGGAAAATCCCATGTTTAAGACCAAAACCCCCCACTTTTTCAAAGTGATTCTTGATGACACTATTCGAGAAAGGAAACTTGTAAGAACATGGTTTATACTAATTTCTTCTTTCTTTTCTTTTCTTTCTTTTTTTTGGTAAGATTCATTCCAATATAGCATGTCTAATTAACTGAAGGTTTTTGTTGCAGGGGATTCCTAAATTGTTTGTAAGAAAATATGGGAACCAATTGCCAAGCCCAGTTCATCTTGAGGTCCCAAGTGGTCAAGTATGGAAGGTGGAACTGACAAAGTGTGACTCAAAGGTTTGGTTACAGAAGGGTTGGCACCAATTTGCAGAGCATTACTCACTGGAATCTGGGCATTTTGTGGTTTTCAGATACAAAGGGAATGCTCGTTTTGATGTTGTCATTTTTGATAGAACTGCTTCAGAAATAGAATATCCATATATTAGAAGGGAAGTTGATGGTACTTCAAAGTGCAAGAAAAGGAAAGAGAAATCAGACATGCCATGTACTCAACCTCAAAAGAAAATGAAATTTAATTCTTCAAACAAAAGTGGGAGTGGGATCAATTTGAATCCAAAGATTGTAGCTTCGGATGCAAAGGGAAAGGGAGTTGAAAGCCCAGAACTTGAGGTTCTCAAAAAGGTTACATTTTTTACATCAGCTGAGAAAAATGAAGCTCTTCAGAAAGCCAGTGGTTTCAGAAGTAAAAACCCATTTTTTCCTGTTGTTATGCAACCATCATATATCAGCTCAAGAACTAGAATGGTAAGCTTTCGACTTGATTTCTGCATTTTTTGGTACTTAATTTCTGCAAACAATATTTCCTTCTTACAAAATTAAGGAAACTAACGGGCAAAAGCATACTTCTTGTACTGTTGAAAGAAAATCTATCTCATTTGTTTCCCTATCTGGTCTCCAGTCAATACCGGTTAGCTTTGCGAGGAAATATTTCAAGATACCGATTGGAACTATGATTCTCTGTTGTTTGAATGGGCGAACTTGGCCTGCAACGTACTATTGCACCCATAACAGGGATAGTCCACAACTCCTCAGAGATTGGGAAGCATTTGCTAAGTATAATGCTTTGAAAGCTGGTGATGTCTGCATTTTTGAGCTTACTAAAATGAGACCTGACATCGTATTGAATGTAGTTATTTATCCTGTAGTTGAACTCGCAAATGCAGCCATGCCACTGGGTGAGTATCTTCATTGTGTTTACATTTCTGTCCTTTTTTTTAGTTTGATTGACAAAAGACATGCTATGCTTCTGATGCTGTTCTCTTGAATGTTTTGATCCTGACAGATGAACTCAAAGCTTCTGCAAAACATAATGATCAAGGGATGTCTGGTTCTAGGAGATGTCTGAAACCCAATCTTCTGGGAAGGATGCAACAACCATCGACTCCAACCAAGAAAAAGAGGGCCCTTGAACCAGCTAGTGCTTTTCTATCTACAAATCCCTCTTTTACTGTTAAGACGCAACCATCATATCTTACTTGTGCTCATGTGGTGAGATTTCTCACGTAAAGCCTTATCTAAATCATCTGCTTATTCAATTAGTACAAATTAGTTTAGATAATGGCCGAATTTTAAATGATCATTAGTCATCCTTTACATGGTTGGAATGTTGGGTTTAAAGCAGAGCAACTCTAAAAATTTTGTATGAATTTCCTTTGCAGAACATACCATACCAATTTGCCATGAGTTATTTCAAGGAAAATGGTGAAGTCACCCTTAGAGTTTCAGATGGGAGGACTTGGATTGTTGACTACTTTAGAAAAGTATATGGTTCATATCCAAAAGCCGTGTTTGTCCATAAGAGTTGGAGAGCTTTTGCACTGGACAATAATTTGAAGGTGGGAGACGTCTGTGCCTTTGAGCTGATAAATGCAAATAGAATTATGTTGGACGTTGTCATTTTCCGAGCTGCTGATGGTAGTTATTCATCAAAACTAGGTGAGTAGAGAAGTTAAACGTATTGGGATATTCCCTTAATAAGAAATTTGTAATCTGTTAAATGCTTCATCTTGTTAAGCCAGGAAACTTGGAATTTCATTAGATTACCAATTTAGGACCCAAGACATTGTAAGTTCTTAGTTTACTCTCTTGGCATACTGCAATATTATTTCCTGATTTTTAGAAATGAATGGAATTGGATTTCCCATGTGTGCTAATATATTTGATATAAGTGCTTCCGAGATTGAATACCATTAATATTCTGATGGAAAGTTTAAATAAATCAATGTAGAAGAAGCTGACGATGATGTTTCCATTGAGATCCTGGGGGAGACTGCCCCATGCAAGAAAATGAGGGAGAGATCACCAATCCAATGCCCTCGGCCTCTCAAGATGATGAAAAATATGACTCATAAAACTGAAAAGATATTGGAATCAGCATCTCTAGCTCCTCATTTCAGACCTTATGGCAACAAAGCTAGAGAAGTTAAGATTGAAAAACTGAAGGGAAGTAAAAGCTCAAGCAGTTCCAAGCAAGGAGGTGGTAAAAATTTCCTCTGCAATGCAAATTTTGCTTGAAAGTGATTTGTTACATGATGTTTTTATTATGTTATATGATTTGTCCTTTTTCTTTTTCAATTGAAGGACATGAGCCTTGTAAAAGAACAGGAAGAGGAATGGGAAGTGGGTGGGAATGCCCCGAACAGGCTGAGATTCTGAGGTTCAGTCACATGGCAGCCGAAGAAAAGGCTAAACCTCTGCAGATAGCTAAATCTTTCAACTCCAAAAACCCTTTCTTTTTAGCTGTAATTCAATCAACGCATGCTCGCCGTTACATGGTAAGCATTCAAAGAGGAAAAAAAAAGAAAAGGCCTGCTATTAACATGAGATTGAATTATTATTTCAATTTTCATGTATATAGTCATAGGTGAGCAAATAACTAGTATTCAATATCTCTTTAATGGTGTACCTTCTTTCTCTATTATTTACTCAGGGCATACCAAATAACTTTACTAGGAAATTTCTTACAAAGAGGACTGGAGGTGAGGTAACCCTGTGCCTTCCAAATGGAAAATCTTGGGCTGTCAAGTACAGGCGAAGAGCTTGCCATGGAAACCCAAAAGCTAAATTTAATGGTTGGAAGAAATTTGCCATGGATAATCGTTTGGTAGTAGGTGATATTTGTGTGTTTGAGTTGCTTGACTGTGTTGACATTACATTGAAAGTAGTTATTCACCGGGTTGCAGATGTTGCAAGTTGTGAAACATCACAGGGTAAGATAACAGGCTGATTTGTTAGCACATTTAGTTAATGAAACCACTCATCTTACGACGGTAATTTCTTTTTCCATGAATGCTATCTAATTGTTTATGAAAAATCAATTGATACACTCATTTCGGTTTAGGTCCAGAATTTCTCAAGAGATATTCATACTTGTCATTGCCAGCTCCTGGAGCTGCAGTCAGCAGATTTGCCTCAAGCATCCCACTCTTCAAAAAGGTTATGAAGCCATCTTTTGTGGGAGATGGTGGCCGTATGGTAGGGGATTTATTATAAATGAATTCATATATAAATATCCCATTGACAAGCTTTGTCCTAAAACCTAGTTACTCTTTTTACTACTTGTGCAGGGAATACCATATGAATTCATTAAGGAACATTTTAAGCCAGATACAGAAATTGTGATTCTTCAAGTTGCAGATAAATCATGGTCTACGAAGTTCATAGTCGACAGACATCATGGGATAGGACAACTAACATCTGGCTGGATGAAATTTGCAAGGGAGAACTCTTTGAAAACAGGAGATGTTTGTGTTTTCAAGTTGATGATTACTTCAAGCCATGATGCCATACTCAATGTATCCATAACTAGGAAAGATGGTTAAGTGCTTTTACAAGTTGTTCTTCTTTTCCTGTCAGATTGGGTTTCTATTTGACAGAATTTCCATATTTTCCAATCAGACTTTCTGCATCTTTTGATATCCTTCACTTTAATGAAACTTTTGTAAAACTTTCTATGTCTGCAACTGCAATTACCGTTTAATCTTTGATTATGATCCACAATTTCGAAGCCAGCATTATTATACAATTAATTAGGACTGCATTTCTCAATAATTTTTGTTTCTACTAATGAAGTAATGCATTTGACCCTTTTTCTACCAAAAAAAAATATATCAAAAATAATTTAGCAGGTGAATTTTTCATATATACATACACAACTTTGGTCTTAATAATGTCAAACTGTTTTAGTATGAACTACAAATGAAGTACTAGAAATGATTAAGCTCGTGTTCCAAATATTAGCAGGAATGGCAGGAAGAGGAAAGAGAAAACAGGGGCCATTAATGAATCTGCCCCTTGGCCTTTTGTTTTCTCGAGCCCAGAAACATGATTTAACACTCATATAAAGATGAGTTAAACTGCTGTCATTATATCTTGAAATATTTACCATTCATATCCTATCCTTTGGTTTAAGAGAATTATTAAGCTCATAAAAGTAAAACTGTATGTTTTCCTTGTTTTGAAGAAACGCATAGAGGAAGAAGCCATTGAGCGTTTTCTACCATGACTTCTCAACGGAAAACAAGTGAAAACCTCAGGTTTACGAACAAAAGCCCCCACTTTTTCAAAGTAATCCTTGATGAAACTATTCGAGATGGAAAACTTGTAAGGATAGATTTCTTCTTCTTTTTCTTCTATTTTTTGGGTAAAGATTAAGCTGCTATAGTTGCAAGTCTCCCTGTTTCTAGTTTGTCTAAAGTGAAGGTTTTTAATGCAGGAGATTCCTAAAAGCTTTGTAAGAAAATACGGGAAGCAATTGCCAAGCACCATTCATCTGGAGGTTCCAAGTGGTGAAATATGGCAGGTTGAACTCACCAAGTGTGACCGAAAGGTTTGGTTGCAAAAGGGTTGGCAGGAATTTGCGACGCATTACTCACTGCAACATGGATATTTTGTGGTTTTTAGATACGATGGAAATGCTGGTTTTCAAGTGGTCATTTTTGATAGGTCTGCTTCAGAAATAGAATACCCACATATTACCACGGAAGAAGATGATGCTTTAGAATGCAGAAAAAGGAAAGGGAAATCAGATGAGCCATGTCTCCAACCTCAGAAGAAAAGGAAAGCTGGTTCTCCATATGAAAGTGGGATCAATTTGAAGTCAAAGATTTCAGCTTCAGTTTCCAAGGGAAGGGGAGGTATGGGTCAAAACCCAGAAATTAGGGTTCTGAAGAGAGCCAAGTGTTTGAAACCCGCTGAGAAAACTGAAGTTCTCCAGAGGGCCGGTGGTTGTAGAAGTAAAAATCCATCTTTTGTGCTAGATATTCGACAATCATATATCAGCTATAAAGCGGTAAGCTTTCAACCTAGTTCCTGCAAAGAATATTTCTTCATCTAGTGTTTTTCAAATTTGCAAACCCCTATTTTACTGTTGAGATGCTTCCATCATATCTTAATGGTGCTGATCCCCTGTTGAGATATTGTGCGCAAAGCCTTCCCTTGGATCATCTATTCATTCAATTAAATAGTTCAACTTTAGATAATGACTTACTTTTTTTGTACTAAACATTAGTCCCCCTTTACATGTTTGAATTTATGTCGGGTTTGGAGTGGGGGGCGATTCTAAAACAAATATGTATGGAATTCCTTTGGCAGAACGTGAACATTTCATACAAATTTGCCATGAAGTATCTCAAGGAGATTGGTGAAGCCACCCTGAGAGTTTCAGATGGGAGGACTTGGATTGTTGGCTACTATAGAAAAGTATTCCCTTCATGTCAAAAGGCTTACTTGAAGGTGGCCAGTTGGAGAGCTTTCGCAGTGGACAATAACTTGAAGGTGGGAGATGTGTGTGTCTTTGAGCTAATTAATGCAGATAGAAATGTGTTTGACGTTGTAATTTCCCGAGCTGCTGATGACATTGAAAATTGTTCTTCATCAAGAGTAGGTGAGTACAGAAGTTAAATGTGTTGAGAGTTCTCCTTGGCAAGCAATTTGTAATTTGTTAAATGCTGCATCTAGTTAGGTCAGGAAGCTGGAAATTTCATTAGATTACCAAGTTAGGATCCAAGAATTAAGGCATTATATACTTTTAGTTTACTCTCTTTGCATAAGGCAACATTTCCTGGTTTTTTAGAAATTAGTGGAATTGTCCTTTCATGTGCTGATATGTGACATGAGTGCTTTCAGTGATCAAGTATCATGAATATTCTTATTCTGATGTAAGGTTTAAATGTATTTATGTAGAAGAAGCTGAAGATGATGTTTCCATTGAAATCCTGGAGACTGCCCGATGCAAGAAAAAGAGGGAGAGAACACCAATAGAATGCCCTCGACCTGCCAAGATGATGAAGACCAATAAAACTGAAAAAGTATTGGAATCACTCTCCTCTTATGGAAACAAAGTTAGAGAAGTTAAGCTTGAAAAACTGAAGGGAAGTAAAAGCTCAAGCAGTTCCAAGCAAGGAGATGGTAAAATTTCTCCTTTTGATATTTTGCAATGCTATTTTTGCTTGAAAGGGATGTGTTTAATTAATTATTACATGATTTTTATTATGTTAAAATTTGTGCTTTTCTTTTTCAATTGAAGGACATGAGCCTCGTAAAAGAACAGAAAAAGGCATGGGAAGTGGGTTGGAATGCCCAGAACAGGGTGTGATTCTAAGGTTCAGTCAGATGACAGCCGAAGAAAAGGTTAAATCTCTGCAGATAGCTAATTCATTCAACTCCAAAAATCCTTTCTTTTTGGCTGTAATTCAATCATCACATGCTCATTATTATATGGTAAGCATTCAAAATAAAGCTTGTTTTTATTCTTCTTTTCAGATGAGGTATGTGGTCAGAGCTAAGCAAATAACTAATAATCAACTTTTGTTTTTTTCTTTAATGGTGCCCTCTGTCTCTCTCTGTGTTCTGTATTCAGGGTATACCAAATGACTTTGCTAAGTTGTTCTTTACAAAGACGCCTGGAGGTAAGGCAATCCTTTGCCTTCCAAATGGAAAATCTTGGTCTGTCAAGTACAGCAGACTTCACCGTGCTGAAAATCCAAAAGCTAGAATTTCAAGTTGTTGGACGAGATTTGCTCTGGATAATCGTCTGGTAGTTGGTGACATTTGTGTGTTTGAGCTGCTTGAACGTGCTGAAATCACATTGAAAGTAGTTATTCACCGAGTTGCAGATGTTGCAAATTGTGGCACATCATGCGGTAAGGAAAGCTAATTTCTCTGTGTGTAATGAGGCTATCTCAAACCACTTATCTTACTACATGCATAAATATCGTCCCTTGTCTTTTTTTCCTTTATCCATCAATCATTAGGTAATTGCTAATAAAATCATTTGATACATGAAAACTGTCTAGCTGCAGCCGGTAGATCATTTGCCTCGGACATTACATGCTTCACAAAAACTATCAAGCCATCTAATCTGGATCATCGTGCCGCAATGGTAGGGATTTTTACCATCAGTGTATTCATTTATAAATATTTCATTGACAAGCTTTGTCCTAGAACCTTATTACTTGCTTTGTTTATTTTAAATTATATTTTACCACTTCAATGAGTGTCATCATACATTACTCTTTTTCTATTTGTGCAGTGTATACCATATAAATTCATTAAGAAACATATTAAGCCAGATACAGAGAAAGTGGTTCTTCAAGTTGAAGATATAATGTGGTCTGCGAATTTCAGAGTCAACAAATATCATCGGATCGGAAAACTAATAACTGGCTGGATGAAATTTGCAAGGGACAACTCTTTGAAAGTGGGAGATGTTTGCGATTTCAAGTTGATTACTTCAAGCCATGATGTCACGCTCAAGGTATCAATTTCCAGAAGAAATGGTTAAAATGAGCTTACAACTAGTTCTGTTCTAGTCAAACTGATGAACTGGGTTTAGATTTTACAGAATGCCCATATTTTTTTTTCTTTTTGGCCAGAAAGCAAAGTGAATGTCCATATTTTCCAATCACAAACTTTCTGCATCAATGTTATCCTTTGTTTTAATTGAACTTTTGTGCTAATTACGTTTTCTGTATGCAATTAACGTTATTGATTATGATCAACAATATCAAAGCCATCATTTACTACTAATTTGGATTACATTTCTCATAAAGAAACAGGTTGTTCTATATATCTTGTTTCCAATATCTAATGTAAGAATTATAAAGTTGCATTATCAGTTCGGTTGGCAAACATTTGTTTACAAATTTGATAGTAAAAATGTAATAGAAGAATGGATGAGAATCAATAATCAATAATCGATAATAATTTTTGCAGATAAAAAAAATTCATTTCGCAACAGATAAAAGAAAAGGAAAGAAAAGATGGATTCGGAAGTTTGGAAAACAGCTGTCATTGTAAAAAAGGCCCTAGGATTATCCTCTGGAAACAAGGTTTCAGTTCTCTCTTGAAATCCCAATATTTACTCTTGAAATTTTGATTCGTCGTTTCCTTGTGGCAGATGAAAACAATAAATGAGCTGAGTTAACGTCTGAGCAAGCACATAAAACAACATTTTTTCTTCCCAGAGAGAAAGAACAAAGAAGCCATTGAACATTTTCTTCTTCAACCCATGGCTTCTCATCGGAGAGACAATGATCAACCCATGTTTACCACCAAAACCCCCCACTTTTCCACTATAATTCGTCCAGAAACTATTCAAGATGGCAAACTTGTAAGAATTTTCTTCATAAATTCTTCCTTCTTTGTTTCATATTTCTATATTTGCAGATTATCAGAAGCAAAGTGCAGGGGTTTTCTCTCTGTTTCTACTACTAGCATGCCTTTGTCTTTTCATTTTCTATAAATATTACTACTTTTCATTGTATATCTGATCTTATGAAGGTTTCAATCAATGGCCAATGCAGGAGATTCCTGAAAACTTTGTGAGAAAATTTGGGAAGCGATTGCCAAGAACTGTTGAGCTAAAGGCCCCGAGTGGTGAAACATGGCATGTCGCTCTGACAAAGTGTGATCAAAAGGTCTATTTGCAACAGGGTTGGCAAGCATTTGCAGAGCATTTCTCACTGGAAGCTACACATTTTGTGGTTTTCAGATTTGAAGGGAATGCTTCTTTTCATGTGTTCATTTTTGATAGGACTGCTACTGAAATAGAATACCCACATTCCAACTCTGAAGAAGAAGATGATGCTTTAGAGAGCAAGAAAAGAAAAGAGAAATCAGGCGAGCCATGTCTTCAACCTCCTAAGAAAATGAAAGCTGATTCAGTAAAGGAAAAAAGTACTGGGAGCAATTCGCAGCCAAAGTTCTTAGAATCAGTTAGAAAGGGAAAGGGGGTTAGGGTTCAGAGAGCTGGACGTATGGCGGAATATGAGATACTTAAAGCTCTTGAGAAAGCCAGTGATTTCAGAAGTAAATATCCATTTTTCATGGTAGTTGTGCAACCAATGCATATCAACAAATATAGAGTGGTAAGCTTTCAAAGTTAATTTCTGCAAAAGGGTATTTCTTTGTTGCTAAATTAGAGTAACAAGCTAAAGCATATAACATTGAAAGAAAAGCTCACACATTTTCTTCCCTTTTCGATCTGCAGCATATACCAGTTACCTTTGCTAGGAAGCATTTGATGAAGATTCCGCATGGTATTATAATTCAATGTATTTGGAATGGGCAAAAATGGCCTGCAAAGTACTATTGCTATGATCAAAAACATTTACGACCAGAACTCTACGGTGCTAATTGGGGGACATTTGCAAAGCAGCATTTGCAAGTTGGTGATGTCTGCATTTTTGAGCTTACTAAAACGAGGCCTGAGATTGTGTTCGAAATAGTCATTTACCCGGTTGTTAAAGATGCAGCCAGGTCTCTTGGTGAGTTGGCCTTATAGACGTTCCTTTAATGGTGGTCAGTTTGTACGTTGTGTATAATATATTGGTTCTTCATTATGTTTTCTTTTGGCAACTAGCTGGTCGAGGAAGAAATAGGGTCTTATTCAACAATGAGAAACAAAAGCAGACCCTGGAATTCCATAATTCATTGGACAAACTGGAGATTTGATCTTCATTGATTGTGTTTGCATCGACATCTCATTTTCCAATATTCTAGATTGTTTTCTGATTCTGATGGTAAGTTTGAACATATCAATGCAGAAGAAGCTGACGATGATGTCATTGAAATCCTGGAGGAGGAGACTCCCCCATGCAAGAGAATGAAAGTTGATTCACAGAATGAAGCTGGAACCAATTCCAAGTCAAAAGTTTTAGCATCAAATACAAAGGGAAGAAGGGGGTTTAAGGGTCAGAGAAGCCCACAAATTGAGGCTCCAAGGAGGGCTCGACGTGTGATGGAAGTTGAGAAAGCTAAAGCTCTTCAAAAAGCAAGTGGTTTCAGAAGTAAAAATCCTTTTTTCATGATAGTTATCCAACCATGCACACTGCATGTCAATGGATTTAGAATGGTAAGCTTGATTTCTTCAAAGGGCATTTCTTTGTTGCTAAATTAGAGAAACTAGCGAGCAAAAACATATACAATTAATATACCATTGGAAGAAAAGCTCACTCATTTATTTGCTTCCCTTTTTGATCTGCAGTCTATACCGATGGTCTTTGCTAGGGAGCATTTGATGAAGATACCGAGTGGTACTATGATTCAATGTGTTTGGAATGGGCAAAAATGGCCTGCAAAGTACTATTGCTTGTATCACACGAAATATCCACAACCACAACTCAGGGGTGGTAATATGGTGGCATTTTCAAAGCATGTTGCTTTGCAAGTTGGTGATGTCTGCATTTTCGAGCTTACTAAAATGAGCCCTGAGGTCTTGTTGAAAATAGTCATTTACCCGGTTGATAAAGATGCCAATGCAGCCAGATCTCTTGGTGAGTAGGACCCTGCTATAGTGCTATGGCCTTATAGGCATTCCTTCTTAATGGTGATCAGTTTGAACTCTTTGTGTTAGACAATTACTATTATTTGATTTTTGTTTCTTCTTTATGCCTTCTTTTGGTAACTCTAGCTGGTCGAGGAAGAAACAGGGTCTTATTCAAATCTGAGAAACAAAAGCAGCCACTGGATTTCCAAAATTCAATGGAAAAACTTGGAGGTTCCTTTCGATCCTATCTTCCTTACGTTTACATCTCATTTTCATTTTCAGTTTGTTTTCTGATTAAGTTTGAACATATCAATGCAGAAGAAGCTGACGAGGATGTCATTGAAATCCTGGAGGAGACTCCCCCATGCAAGAAAATGAGGGAGAGATCACCATTCCAATGCCATCAGCCTCCGAAGAACAAGAAGACCAACATCAACATAAATAACAAATCTAAGAACATATTGGAAGCAAAATCTTTGGCTCCACGTTTCAGATCATATGGCAACAAAGCTACAGAAATTACGGCTGAAAAACTTAAGAGAAGTGCATGCTCAAGCAGTTCCAAGCATGGAGGTGGTAAAATTTCTTCCTTTGATTTCTTTATTTCAATGCAATTTATGTATGAAAGTGATTCATTTACTGAGGCTTGTAAAAAACATGCAGTGATATTCTCCATGGTTGCTTTTCTTATTTATTAGTAATCATTAGCTAATTGTTTATAGTAAGATGGACTGATACATGAAAATGGTCTAACTCCAGGATATCCCAAGAGAAAATCATACAGTCCATATATCTTCACAAAGACTATCAT
>AWUE01017880.1:0-12697 GCA_001974825.2 Corchorus olitorius | reverse complement strand
CGATGGTCTTTGCTAGGGAGCATTTGATGAAGATACCGAGTGGTACTATGATTCAATGTGTTTGGAATGGGCAAAAATGGCCTGCAAAGTACTATTGCTTGTATCACACGAAATATCCACAACCACAACTCAGGGGTGGTAATATGGTGGCATTTTCAAAGCATGTTGCTTTGCAAGTTGGTGATGTCTGCATTTTCGAGCTTACTAAAATGAGCCCTGAGGTCGTGTTGAAAATAGTCATTTATAAAGATGCCAATGCAGCCAGATCTCTTGGTGAGTAGGACCCTGCTATGGCCTTATAGCCCTTCCTTCTTAATGGTGATCAGTTTGAACTCTTTGTTTGTTTTCTGATTAAGTTTGAACATATCAATGCAGAAGAAGCTGGGGATGATGTCATTGAAATCCTGGAGGAGACTCCCCCATGCAAGAAAATGAGGGAGAGATCACCATTCCAATGCCATCAGCCTCCGAAGAACAAGAAGACCAACATCAACATGACTAACAAATCTAAGAACATATTGGAAGCAAAATCTTTGGCTCCACGTTTGAGATCATATGGCAACAAAGCTACAGAAATTACGGCTGAAAAACTTAAGAGAAGTGCATGCTCAAGCAGTTCCAAGCATGGAGGTGGTAAAATTTTTTCCTTTGATTTCTTTATTTCAATGCAATTTATGTGTGAAAGTGATTCATTTACTGAGGCTTGTAAAAACATGCAGTGATATTCTCCATGGTTGCTTTTCTTATTTATTAGTAATCATTAGCTAATTGTTTATAGTAAGATGGACTGATACATGAAAATGGTCTAACTCCAGGATATCCCAAGAGAAAATCATACAGTCCATATATCTTCACAAAGACTATCATGCCATCTTACCTGGATCATCATGGTCGTATGGTAGGGAATATCATCAATGAATTCATATATAAATATTCCCTTGAAATACTAATATTTGCTCTTTTCTCCTTGTGCAGGGGATACCATTTGAATTCATTGAGAAACATTTCAAGCCAAATACAAAAAATGTGATTCTTCAAGTTGCAGATAAATTGCGGTCAGTCAAATTGATACTCGACAAAGAACGTCGGCATGGAAGATTATCAGCCGGCTGGTTGACATTTGCAAGAGAAAACTCATTGGAAGTGGGAGCTGTTTGTGATTTCAAGTTGATTACTACTTCAAGCAACAATGCCGTGCTGAATGTATCCATATCTAGAAAGCATCTGCATGGCTAAATGTATTTACAAGTTGTTCTTATTTTTCCAGGCAAACTGATGAAACTGGGTTTACATTTTCATATTTTGTAAGGCTTTAGGAAATTGGAATCCATGACTTCATGGAACTTTTGCACTAAGTTTTCACTTTTTATTCAAGTTAATGTCAAGAAGATATATCAAGGTTAGTAACGACATTAATTGAGCCTTGCCAGCGCTATTTTTAATTTGGATTAACTTCTCATAATAAAGTGGTCGAAGTAATTCTAATTTCCAAATGCTCATTATTATAATATACTAAAGGTTTCTTGTTATCCAAGGCAAGAAGATAGAGCTACCTTAAGTTTGGGTTTGGACAATGTTTACCTGACTGCATTTGAAAACGAGACAAAAAGATCAAAAGGAAAAAACAGATTTTTATTTTTACAGCCTGACTAAACGCAAAAAGGACAAAATGCTTGAACCCTATCTAAACTTTGTAGTTTTCTTATTACCATTTGACAGTCAGCGGCGCTAAACACGTTAACCCAACGAGACGAGCTCCCTTTTCTTCCAACGACCGGAAGGAGATGATGAATTCTGAGGAAACACCCCATTTTTTCAAAATCATTTTAGAGGATACTACTCAGTTCAACAAGCTTGTAATTAAGCATTCTTCTCTTTTACTCTCTAATATTTCTGATTTCTCAGTTGATTTTGAGTTAATAAGCTAGTTTTTCTTCTTATTTTTCCACAGAGGATTCCAAGAAAGTTTGCAAGAAAATATGGAAGTGAGTTATCAGGTACAGTTCAACTCACGGTCCCAGATGGGGACGTCACTTTGCCTGTTGAAGTGGCAAAATCTGAAAATGGTGAAGTTTGGTTGGAAAAGGGCTGGCAGCAATTTTCTGAGCATTACTCTTTCAAGCTTGGGTATTTTCTGGTCTTTGTATATGAAGGGAATGGCAGATTTCAAGTACTCCCTTTTGATCTGAGCTGTGCGGCGGAGACAGAGTATCCTTATATTAGTGATTCTGATGAGGGCAGTGATAAGGAATGTCTGCAGCCTAACAAGGAAGAAGAAGAAGCTAAAGTTGCTAAACCTAAAGAGATTGTCTCAGCTGAGCTATTGAATCGGACTCCTCAATGCCTGGAAGAAGCTAAAGACGATTCCTTTAATGGGATATTGAATCAGTCTCCACCAGATGGGAAGACAAGCAAGAAATCTCGTCCTTGTAAGAGACAGAGGAAAACCACTTCAGACAAAAGTAAGTTCATGCGATATCTATTAGAAGTTGTAGTTTTAATTTAAACTTCTGTTTTGGTAATTAATTACTTAGATTTCTTTGGTTTTGTGTGTGAAAGTGATGTTTGTTAGTAGTAACTAGTGCAAAATGATCATATTATCATACGATTTGTCCCTTTTTTATTTGGTTTATTTGAAGGACTTGGCTTGGAATGCCCAAAAACGTTCCAAAGATTGACAGCTAAAGAAAAGGCTAAAACTTTGGAAATTGCTAATTCATTCAACTCCAAAAATCCATTCTTTTTGGCGGTAATTAGACCATCCTATATTGCCAAGCGTATGGTAAGCTGCGATCTGCTATAAATACTATTGCTTTATCACAATTCTCAAGTGATGTAATGCCATTCAACTTTGATGTTCTCTTAAAATATGCACACACTCTTATCTCTTTGTTCTTTTTTCAGATCATACCGGACAACTTTTATAAGAAATTCTTTACAAAGACACAAGGGGGTAAGGCAACCCTTTGCCTTTCAAATGGGAAATCTTGGTCTGTCAATTACTACGCCACCACACCTTACAATGATGAACATCCAACTGCTCGTTTTGTGTCTGGTTGGAGGAAATTTGTTCGGGATAATCGTTTGGTAGTTGGTGATATTTGTGTGTTTGAGTTGCTTGAAGCTGCTGAAATGACATTTGAAGTAGTCATTCACCGAGTTGAAGATGTTGCCAATTGTGGCACATCACAGGGTAAGGAAGGCTAATTCCTTTGCATATATATATATGAAGTTAATGAAATCACTTGTCTTACTTCATGCGTAAAATATTGTCTATTGAGAAATTCATACTTGTCTTTGCAAGCGCCTGAAGCTAAAGACAATTCGTTTGATGGGATATCGAACCAGTCTCCTCCAAATGGGAAAACGAGAAAGAAATCTCGCCCTTGTAAGAGACAGAGGAAAACTACTTCAGACAAAAGTAAGTTCATGCAATCTCTGTTAGAAATTATAGTTTTTAATTAGTAGTTTTGAACTTCTGGTTTAATTAATTACTTAGAGTTCTTTGAGTTTTGTGTGAAAGTGAAGTTATCTAGCATGAGTAGTGATTAGTACAAAATGATCATATTAATTATCATACGATTTGTCCCTTTTTTATTTGGTTTATTTGAAGGACTTGAGCCTTGTACAAGAAAAGGAAGGGGAATGGGAGATGGCTTGGAATGCCCAAAAACGTTGCAAAAATTGACAGCTAAAGAAAAGGCTAAAACTCAGGAAATTGCTAATTCATTCAACTCCAAAAATCCATTCTTTTTGGCTGTAATTAAACCATCCTACGCTAGCACATATATGGTAAGCTGCGATCTGCTACAAATATTGTTGCTTTATCATAATTCTCAAGTGATGTAATGCCATCCAACTTTGATGTTCTCTTTGATTGTGCACACACTCTCTATCTCTTTGTTCTTTATTCAGAGCATACCGGACAACTTTGCTAGGAAGTTCTTTACAAAGACGCATGGAGGTAATGCAACCCTTTGCCTTCCAAATGGGAAATCTTGGTCTGTCAATTACCGCCGCACCGACCCTTACAATGATAGAAATCCAAACTTTCGTTTTTTTTCTGGTTGGAAGAAATTTGCTGTGGATAATTGTTTGGTAGCTGGTGATATTTGTGTGTTTGAGTTGCTTGAAGCTAATGAAATGACATTGAAAGTAGTCATTCACCAAGTTGATCAAGAAGATGTTGCCAATTGTGGCACATCACAGGGTAAGGAAGGCTAATTCCTTTCCATATATGAAGTTAATGAAATCATATGTCTTACTTCATGCGTAAAATATTGTCCATTGACAAATTCATACTTGTCTTTGCAAGTTCCTGAATCTGCAGCCGGTAGATCTTTTGCCTCAGACATACCATCCTTTGTGAAAACTATCACACCATCTTCTCTGGATCATCCTGCCCGTATGGTAAGGATTATCATCAATGAGTTCATATATAAATATATATTTCCCTTGAAAATATACTAATATTTAGTCTTTTTTTCCCTTTTTTTGCAGTGGATACCAATTCAATTCATCGAGGAACATTTTAAGCCAGATGCAGAAAATGTATTTCTTCAAGTTGCAGATAAATCATGGTTTGTGAAGTTAGTAGTGTACAAAGATCAAAGGATGGCAAGATTAGCATCCGGGTGGATGACATTTGCAAGAGAAAACTCTTTGAAAGTGGGAGATGTTTGTGTTTTTAAGTTGATTACTTCAAGCAATGATGCCATGCCCATGCTGAATGTTTTCATTTCTAGATGTGATGGTTAGATGTTTTTACAAGTAGTTCTTCTTTTCCAGTCAAACAGATGAACTGGGTTCATAATCATATCATCATCATATTTTGTAATGCTTTTGGTATCCTTGACTTTAATGGAACTTTTGTACTAACTTTCTTCTGTATATATATGATCAGATAATATCAAACTTTAAATAGTTGAATGCTCATTAATACATCAAGGTTCGTTTTTGGGTACAAACTTCTTCTTTTTTATTTTTTTTGGGCCAGCCGGCCAGGGGTACAACAACAACTATGTTAAAAAGGTAACTATTTTTACGTTTTAATCTTTAATTCTTTTAAAAAAAATCTTTAATTCTTTAAATCTCTAACCTTCTCTAATCCTCTGTTTATGAAAGCCCATGTTAAGGTTTTTTGGGCCACAAAAGCCCATGTTACCGTTTAAAGGATACTCCTAATTAAAAAAAAAAGAAGAAAAGAATACTTACTCTTGAAATTTGGATTCGGATAATTTTTGTTTCCTTGTGTCAGATGAGAACAATAAATGAGCTGAGTTAGCGTCTAAGCAAGCTCATAATCATAAAGCAAAAGCAGCAGGTTTTCTTCCCCAGAGAGAAAGAAAAGAAGCCATTGAACATTTTCTTCTTCCACCATGGCTTCTCATCGGAGAGACAATGATCAACCCATGTTTACCACCAAAACCCCCCACTTTTCCACTGTAATTCGTCCAGAAACTATTCAAGATGGCAAACTTGTAAGAATATTCATAAATTCTTCCTTCTTTGTTTCATATTTCTATATTTTTCAGATTATCAGAAGCAAAGTGCAGCAATGTTTTTCCTTTTTACAACATGCAGGGGTTTTCTCTCTGTTTCTACTACTAGCATGGATATGATCTTTGTTTTTTTCATTTTTTCTATAAATATTATTACTTTTCATTGCATATCTCTCTTATGAAGGTTTCAATCAATGCAGGAGATTCCTGAATGCTTTGTAAGAAAATTTGGGAAGCGATTGCCAAGAACTGTTCAGCTCAAGGCCCCGAGTGGTGAAACATGGCATGTCGATCTGACAAAGTGTGATCAAAAGGTCTATTTGCAACAGGGTTGGCAAGCATTTGCAGAGCATTTCTCACTGGAAACTACACATTTTGTGGTTTTCAGATTTGAAAGGAATGCTTCTTTTCATGTCTTCATTTTTGATAGGACTGCTACTGAAATAGAATACCCACATTCCAACTCTGAAGAAGAAGAAGAAGAAGAAGAAGAGTCTTTGGAGTGCAAGAAAAGAAAAGAGAAATCAGGCGAGCCATGTTTTCAACCTCCTAAGAGAATGAAAGCTGATTCAGTACGGAATGAAGCTGGAACCAGTTCCAAGTCAAAAGTTTTAGCATCAGTTAGAAAGGGAAGTAGTGGGGTTACGGATCTGAGAAGCCCACAGATTGAGGCTCCAAGGAGGAGGGTTCGAGGCATGACAGCGGATGAGATAGATACAGCTCTTGAGAAAGCTGCCAGTGGTTTTAGAACTAAATATCCATCTTTCATGCTACTAATCCAACCAATGCATGTCAGAAGATTCAGAATGGTAAGCTTTCAAAGTTGATTTCTACAAAGGGTTTTTCTTTTGTTGCTAAAGTAGAGAAACTAACTAGCAAAAGCATATAGTACTTCATATATACCATTGAAAGAAAGGAGCTCACTCATTTGCTTCCCTCTTTGATCTGCAGTCTATACCGATGGGCTTTGCTAGGAAGCATTTGATGAAGATACCAAATGGTACTATGATTCAATGTGTTTGGAATGGGCAAAAATGGCCTGCAAAGTACTATTGCTTGTATGACACGAAATATCCACAACCACAACTCAGGGGTGGTTATATGGTGGCATTTTCAAAGCATGCTGCTTTGCAAGTTGGTGATGTCTGCATTTTCGAGCTTACTAAAATGAGCCCTGAGGTCATGCTGAAAGTTTCAATTTATCCCATTGATGCCAATGCAGCCAGGCCAGCTGGTGAGTAGGACCCTGTTATGGCCTTATAGGCATTCCTTTAATGGTGATCAGTTTGAACTTTTTGTGTTAGACAATTACTATTAGTTGATTTTTGTTTCTTCTTTATGCCTTCTTTTGGTAACTAGCTGGTCGAGGAAGAAACAGGGTCTTATTCAACAATGAGAAACAAAAGCAGCCCCTGGATTTCCAAATTTCAGTGGAAAAACTTGGAGGTTCCTTTCGAATCTTCGTTACGTTTACATCTCATTTTCATTTTCATTTTCAGTTTGTTTTCTGATTAAGCTTGAACATATCAATGCAGAAGAAGCTGAGGATGATGTCATTGAAATCCTGGAGGAGACTCCCCCATGCAAGAAAATGAGAGAGAGATCACCATTCCAATGCCATCGGCCTCCGAAGAATAAGAAGACCAACATGACTAATAAATCTGAGAACATATTGGAAGCAAAATCTAATTTAGCTCCACGTTTCAGATCATATGGCAACAAAGCTAAAGAAATTAAGGTTGAAAAACTTAAGGGAAGTGCATGCTCAAGCAGTTCCAAGCATGGAGATGGTAAAGTTTTTCCTTTGATCCTTCTTCTCATTGCAAATTATGTGTGAAGGTGTTTTTTTTTTTTTTTTTTTTTAAATTTTAATTTTTACTTAAGGTTTTGAGGCTTGTAAAACAACAGGAAAAGGCATGGGATATGGGTTGGAATGCCCTGAACAGGCTGTGATTCTTTCGTTCAAGCAATTGTCAGAAGAAGAAAAGGCTAAAACTCTGCTAATAGCCAAATCATTCAAGTCAAGAAATCCTTTCTTTTTGGCTATAATTCAACCAGCACACACTAAGTACTATATGGTAAGCTGTAAGCATTTAACATTTTATTGAGTAATACTAGTCACTCAGCTTTTGCTGTTCTCATTAATGGTGTGCACTTTCTCTGTTCTTTCATTCAGTTCATACCAAACACCTTTGCTAAGAAATTCTTTACAAAGATTCCTGGAGGTAAGGCAACCCTTTTCCTTTCAAATGGGAAATCTTGGCCTGTCAAGTATGTACGCCGCGCTTGCAGGCAAAACCCAAAAGCTCAATTTTGGGCCGGTTGGAAGAAATTTGCCCTGGATAATCGCCTAGCAGTTGGTGATATTTGTGTCTTTGAGTTGCTTCAAGGTGCAAAAATGACATTGAAAGTGGTTATGTACCGAGTTGCAGATGCTGCAAAGGGTAAGGAAAAGGAAGGTTAATTTCTTTGCAGATATGCATTAATCAATAGAAAATTGGGGTCTACCTCCAGAATTTCTAAGAGAAATTTATACTTTGAGTTGGACCCTATTATAGCCTTATAGGCATTCCTTTAATGGTGATCAGTTTATACTTTGTGTATAATTAAGAGTATTACTATAAGTTAATTTAATTTGTTTCTTCTTTATATCTTCTTTTGGTGACTAGCTGCTAGTCCAGGAAGAAACAGGGTCTTATTCAACAATGAGAAACAAAAGCAGTGCCTGGATTTCCAAAATTCAATGGACAAACTCGGAGGTTTGATCTTCATGGCTTTTACATCTCATGTTCTTTTTTCAGTTCGTAACCTGATTGTGATGGCAAGTTTGAACTTATCAATGTAGAAGAAGCTGAGGATGATGTCATTGAAATCCTGGAGGAGACTCCCCCATGCAAGAAAATGAGAGAGAGATCACCATTCCAATGCCATCGGCCTCCGAAGAATAAGAAGACCAACATGACTTATAAAACTGAGAACATATTGGAAGCAAAATCTGTAGCTCCACGTTTCAGATCATATGGCAACAAAGCTAAAGAAATTAAGGTTGAAAGGCTTAAGGGAAGGGCAAGCTCAAGCAGTTCCAAGCATGGAGATGGTAAAATTTTTCCTTTGATGCTTTTCAATGCAATTTATATGCAAAAGTGATTTTATTTTTTACTTAGTTTGTACTAAGATGTTCATTTCATAGTACCTTACGATTTTGACCCTTTTCTTTTCTCAATTGAAGGACTAGAGGCTTGTAAAAGAACAGGATCAAGCATGGGAAATGGGTTGGAATGCCCTGAACAGGCTTCGATTCTGAGGTTTAGAAAATTGTCAGCTGAAGAAAAGGCTAAAACTCTGCGAATAGCCAATTCATTCAAAACTAAAAATCCTTTCTTTTTGGCTATAATTCAACCATCACACACCATCTTTATGGTAAGCTCTAAGCACTTAAAACAAACCCTGCAATCTGCTATTTAACATTATTGAGTTATCCTAATTTTGAAGCAATGTAGTTCCATTCCACTGATGAGATGATATCCTCTTTAATGGTCTGCACTCTCTCTGTCTCTCTGTTATTTTGTTCAGTCCATACCCAGCAACTTTGCTAAGAAGTTCCTTACAAAGACGCCTATAGGTAAGGCAACCCTTTGCCTTCCAAATGGGAAATCTTGGCCTGTCAAGTACAAATGCAGACCTTGCCATGATGATAATTCAAGAGCTTATTTTTCAACTGATGGTTGGTCAAAATTTGCTCTGGATAATCTTTTGGTACCTGGTGATATTTGTGTGTTTGAGTTGCTTCATCAAGGTGCTAAAATCACATTGCAAGTAGTTATTCACCGAATTGCAGATGTTGCAAAGGGTAAGGAACTTCAATTTTCTTTGCAGAAACATGCATTGTTTATAGTAAGATGGACTGATACATGAAAATGGTCTAACTCCAGGATTTCCCAAGAGAAATTCGTTCATGTCTTTGAAAGCTCCTGATGCTGCAGCCATCAGATCATTTGCCTCAGACAGTCCATTCTTCACAAAAACTATCATGCCATCTTTTCTAAATCGTCATGGCCGTATGGTAGGGATTATCATCAATGAATTCATTCATATATAAATATTCCCTTGAAATACAAATATATATTTACTCTTCTCTGTGCAGATGATACCATTTGAATTCATTAAGAAACATTTTAAGCCAGATACAAAAAATGTGATTCTTCAAGTTGCAGATAAATTGTGGTCTATGAAGTTGGCAGTCTACAAAGAACGTCGGAAGGGAAAATATTGGTTGACATATGCAAGATTAACATCCGGCTGGATGAAATTTGCAAGGGACAACTCTTTGAAAGTGGGAGATGTTTGTGTTTTCAAGTTGATTACTTCAAGCAATGATGCCATGCTGAATGTATCCATTTTAAGAAGAGAATGTTAGATGTTCTTACAAGTAGTTTTTCTTTTCCAATCAAACAGGTGAACTGGGTTCATATTATCATATTTTGTAAAGCTTTTGGTATCTTGACTTTAATGGAACTTTTGTACTTACTTTCCTCTGTATATATAATATCAAACTTAATATGATGGAATGCCCATTAATTCATCAACAAGGTATGTTTTTCGATACAACTATGCTTAACGTCTTAATCTTTAACCTTCCCTAATTCTATCTGTTTATGAAAGCCCATGTTAAGGTTTTTTTGGGCCACAAAAGCCCATGTTAAAGGATACTCAAGAAAAAGGAACAATTACAGCCAAACCGAACTACTAGAAAGACAAATGGTATAAAATCTATCCAACTCTTCTTTATTTCAGTTAGTTATTCTCTGTTTGTAACTTTGTACTCAAGAAACAGAATATTGCAGAGAGTTACGACTGGCGAGAAGATGATGAATTCTCCGGAGGAAACAATCCACTTTTGCAAGATCATTTTAGACGACACTATTCGCTTCAATAAGCTCGTAAGAATTCTTCTCTTTCACACTCTCTATGATAATTCTGATTTCTCAGTTAGATTTTAGTTTTTCTCTTTGTTTTCTATATATATAGAGGTTTCCAAGAAAGTTTGCGAGAAAATATGGAAGGGAGTTGTCAAGTCCGGTTCGACTTACGGTCCCAGATGGTGCCACCTTCCTTGTTGAAGTGACAAAATCTGATGATGGTCAAGTTTGGTTGGAAAAGGGATGGCAGCAATTTTCTGAACATAACTCTTTCAAGCTTGGGTATTATCTGGTTTTTGATTATGAAGGAAATTGCAGCTTTCACGTACTCCCATTTGATATTAGTGATGCGGAGACAGAGAAACCATATATTAGTGATTCTGATGACGGCGGCGATGAAGAATGTCTACAGCCTAGCAAGGAGGTGGAGGAAGAAGAAGAAGCGAAAGCTGAAGATAATTCATCGGCTGAGATATTGAATCAGATTCCTCAATGCCTTGAGCCTAATATGGAATTTATGGAAGAGGAAGAAGAAGAAACTAAGCCTAAAGTGAATGCATTGACTGAGACATTAAATAGGAAAAGGAAAGAGAAATTAGATTTGCCATGTCTCCAACCTCTTAAGGAAATGAAAGTTGATGAAACTGGGACCAATTCTAAGGCAAAAACTGGGATTACAGGCCAGAGAAGCCCACAAATTGAGGTTATCCAGAGGGCTCAACGTTTGAAAGGTGATGAGAGAGCTAAAGCTCTTCAGAAAGCCATTGGTTTCAGAACTGAGAATCCATTTTTCATTGTAGTTATCCAACCATCGCATCTCAACTTTAGACATAGAATGGTAAGCTTTCAAGTTTCAAAGTTGATTTCTGCAAAGAGTATTTCTTTGTTGCTTTCAAGTTTCAAAGTTAATTTCTTGATTGTGTTAAGGTGGGAGTGATATTATAGCCTTGACAGAGGCTATTTCCCTTATAAAAACATATATTGAAAGATAACCTTTCTCATTTGCTTCCCTTTTTGATTGATCTCCAGTCTATACCGATGAGCTTTGCTAGGGAATATTTGATGATACCGAATGGTACTGTGATCCTTTGTATTTTGAATGGGCAAACTTGGCCTATAACTTACTATAACTCGGATAAACCACAACTCGGTGGTGCTTGGAAGGAATTTGTGCAGCATAATGCTCTGGAAGCTGGTGATGTCTGCGTTTTTGAGGCTACTAAAATGAGCCCTGAGATTGTTTTGAAAGTTGTCATTTATCCTGCTGCTAAAGATGCCAATGCAGCCTGCAGGTCACTTGGTGAGTAGGACCCTGTTATAGCCTTATATAGTCGTTTCTTCAATGTTCAGTTTGTACTTTGTGTATTACTATGTATTCTTTGTATCTTATTTATAATTCCTTTTGGTAACTAGCTTTTGAGAGTGTAGTTAGTCAAGGAAGAAACATTTACTTATTCAAGTGTGAGAAACATAAGAAGAGCTTGGATGGTTAAGTTCAATCGTGATTGTGTTTCCATTTTCCATTTTGAAAGTAATGATGTGCTTCTGATGCCATTGTATTTTAATTCTGATGGAAAGTTTGAACATATCAATGTAGATGAAGCTGATGATGATGTTTCCATTGGAATCCCGGAGGAGACTGAGAGATCACCAATCCAATGCCCTCGACTTCCAAAGATGATGAAGACCATTAAAACTGAAAATATTTTGGAAGCAGAACCTTCAGCTCCATGTTTCATACCTTATGGCAAGAAAGCTACAGAAATGAAGCTTGAAAAACTTAAGGGAAGTAAAAGCTCAAGCAGTTCCAAGCAAGGAGATGGTAAATTTTTTCCTTCATACTTTCCAGTGCAATTTTTGTGTGAAAGTGATGTTTTTCATTAGTGCAAGATGTTCCTATCATATTATGATTTGTCCTTTTTTCTTCTTTTTGTTATCAATGGGAGTTAAAATAACAGGAAGATGTTTTTCATTTAGGTTTGTTGGGTATATGTTTGACAGCATTCAATATTGTCCTATTTTGCTGTCTTGTTTTGCTGCTGTTTTTGAGTACCAGTTTGCTGCATTTTCTGTTTTAGTGCAGCAATTGGTATTCTGGTCTCTTTGGACTGTGGCTTTGGTCTCTTTTTTATTATTAATAAATTGATTGCCTTTCAAAAAAAAAAAAGGAAGAGGCATGGGAATGGTGGGAATGGCCAGAACAAGCTGTAGATTAAAATGACAGACAAAGAAAATGCTAAAATTCTGCAGATAGCCAATTCATTCAACTCCAAAAAA
>AWUE01017877.1:0-19061 GCA_001974825.2 Corchorus olitorius | reverse complement strand
CTTGCCTTTCCCATATACCGGTATGGACCGGTCATCACCAAGTCTCACTGATCTACGAAACGAATCATCAAAGTCAGAAAACAAAGACTTATTTCCGCTAAGATGATTACTGCAACCTGTATCCAACAACCATTGGCTATCATAGCCATCTGCACTATCTGAACTGGCCAACAACAATGTTTCAGTGCAATCACCACCATTCCCTGCAACTTTAGCATGATGATCTCTATTTTCCTGTCTCTTGGAACGACAATCTCTACTAAAATGACCATACTTGCCACAATTATGACATTGAATATGCGACTTGCACTCAGACTGATAGTGCCCATACTTCTGACATTTATAACACTGAACATTAGACATATCACGAGTTTGATCAGTATTACCTTTTCGATCAGAGTTGCCTCTGCGATCAAAATTACCTCTGCCAAAACCTCTGCCACCTTGCCTTTGACCAGGCCTGAAATTTCTACCTCTCTGTTGGCTGGATTCGCCTTTATTTGATGCTTCAACTTTCTCCTTCTTCGCATCAATTTGAGCTTTCAATGCCTGCTCAACAGTTCCTGCAGACCTCTCATCTAACTTATATTCATGTGCCTCCAATGTTCCCTGCAAACCAGCAATAGTCATAGTTTTCAGGTCCTTCGACTCCTCAATGGTAGCGATAACATCAAAACGCTCCGTTAAGGTCCGAAGAATTTTCTCCATAATCTGAACATCGGTAATAGTTTCACCATTGGCCTTCATATTATTAACAATTTTCTGCGTCCTCGAAAAATAATCAGCAATCTTCTCATTCTTTTCTTGTTGAAGCAGCTCAAACTGCCTCCTATATGTCTGCAACTTCACCCTTTGAACTGGTGCTACACCTTGATAGGACTCAATCAAAGTATCCCAAGCTTCTTTTGATGACTTCACGTTAATCAGCTTCTGAAAGACTGACATCTCAACACTCTGCATTATATGGTGGATAGCTCGATCATCTTTCTTGCGAAGATTTTTCAATTCCTGCTTCTGTGCAGCTGTCCAACCAGTAGTATCTTCTGGTTGAACGAATCCCTCCTCAACAACTTCCCACAAATCTAATGATTTTAAAAAAAATTGCATCTGCACAACCCACTCTTGAAACAAGTTTTTTACCATCAAATTTGATTGATGGAGTTTGCACATACTGCATATTCGTAGCCATCAGGATCTTATGGCTCTGATACCAAATGTAGAAGCTAGAAAATACCAATCAATAACTCATGAACCAAAACATCAGAAAAAACTAATCTTATTCAATTCACCAAAAACACAACGCACAGATTTTTGCCAAACTAAGCCGACGACATGCGGCTGCAAAACCAAAACTCTCTTTTTGCGTTTTTTTTTCACTTTCTTTTTTAAAACATAAACTGACGGCACATGTTTTGCTTTTATACATAGGGTTTAATTTGGAATTAATCCTATATACTCACCCACACACAAATTCTTGTAACACACCAATAAGAACATAACACATAATTAAATTAAATAGGCTTGGTTTAATTAAACCTAACATTGAAGCACCGAAGGAGTAAGAGGAAGGCTACCCTAACTAATGCCCTGTCTTTAATCAAATTATTGTTAGGAAGGCTACACTAATGCCCTGTTTTTTTTTTCTTTTTGGCCAAAAAAAAATCAAATTATGATGTAAATAAATAAATATTTTGAGAGTGAATGGTATATGGTGGACCTTGTTAATGCATTTCTTTGTGCTTCTCTATGAACAATTGCCAAGCTGTGTTTTCATTCAATTTCATCTGCCTCACAGCCATTTGTGCAATACTCTTTACATGCTAAAAATTGATTACTGAACAAGTGTCATACTGGCCAAAAAAAACTAAGTGCTTAAATTATGTTGATGATCTAAGGCCCAATTACAGATATCTTGTGATACTCTATCAATAGGGCCCAATTATAGATATACTATTTTAATAGGCTGGACTTGAGAAAACATGGAAGTGAGTTATAACTTATATATACCACTTCAACTGGTGCGTCATATTTCCTATTTAAGTGGCAAAAACAGATGATAAAGTTTTGATGGAAAATGGCTTCCAGGAATTTGCTTAGCATAAAGCATTAATTATTCTATGAAGCGTCAAGAGTATCACAAAAGAAATCTGGGCAGAAAAGGACAACACAGTTATTAGATTTAATTCTAATGAAGTTGCATATGCAAAAAGATGGGAAGGGAAGGGGAATTAAAATTAGATAATTCTATGAGACAGGGGACAGAAATGTTTAAGAAATCCAAGCCAAATGAAAAATTTCTGCAGGAAAACAATTTAATCAAATGAAGCTTAAGACTTTAAAGTTTGAAAAGATATATTATTGAATAAATTTGCATTAACTCCTAAATCAGAGCTGAATTTCTCATATCTGTGTTTATCACTGAATTTGCCACTCACCTGGGTTACAACTTACATGTTACTTAAGCAGATGACTTTGGAAAACTTTTACTTATTTTTTATTAGTGATGAGTCAAAAAAGACAAAGGCAAGCACTGAGGGAAGGTGGCTTTAACTTCCCTATTGACCAAAAAAGGGTGGGGTATTTGAATTTATTTGGTTTTCCTGAGTGTGCATTAATTGCTGGTGTTCTGGTCTCCATAGAAATGAGGGAATAAGGTTGAAGAACAGTACTAAATATAAATACACTTCATTAAATACCCAAACAACCATTTTCATCTTCTTTTAAAACTTGGTTTTCATTAAGTTTTCAAAGAATCATTCTGGAGAGCAAGTATGGCTTCTTCCAAGCAGAACAATGGTGGTTCAATGGTTACAAGTGAATCACCTCACTTCATGAAGATAATTCTCTTAGAGACCCTTCAAAATGGCAAACTTGTAAGCTTACCATTACTTGTTTCTCTCTGTTTTCTTTAGTAACTAGTTGATCCTTTGCTTGACCTTCCTATGGACTTAAATAATGGTTCTGAAATATGAAAATGGGAATAACGATATAGATATCTAATTATTTTTACGATAAATTATATGTGCTGCCTGGTTTTTAATGGCATTTCATGACAGAATGCAAAATCCATGCCTTGCAATGGATGTTAAAACGCTATTTTGTTTCTTATTGTTCTTCCCATTTTGTGATGAAACTGCAGGATATGTTAGTGTTAGAGCTTTCAATCCAATTTTCTCTGTGCTTTCCATTTTAGCAATTTATGTTTTCTATACTTTCAATCTTTTAACTCTTTGCTTAGCTATATGTTTAGACGTTTCAATCTTTTAACACTTTTTTTTTACAGGGGATTCCCATAGACTTTATCAAAAAATATGGAAAGGGCATTTCAAGCCCAGCCCTCCTTAGGGTCCCAAGTGGTGAAGTATGGAAGGTAGAGCTAACCAAAGGTGATGGCAAGGTTTGGCTGAAAAATGGGTGGCAGGAATTTTCAAAGCACTACGCTTTGGAACGTGGCCAGTTTGTGGTTTTCAGATATCAAGGCAATAGCAAATTCCATGTCGTCATATTGGATACAACTGCTACAGAGATACAATATCCACCACACACCAGCAATCATCATGCACAATTCAATGAAATTCCAGAGGAATCTGGAAATGATGAGTCTATAAAAATCATAGAGGAAATCCCTTCAGCCCCAACCAGAAAATTTAAAGAGAAATTGCAAGTTCCATGTCCTCGGCCTTGTAAGAAGCCGAGAAGTAGTGATCCAGCTAACATAACCGAGGTGATCAATTTGGAGTCCGAAAGCTTGGCCCCACAAGCTATGCACAATGGAGTTCCAGCCAAGAAAGTGCAAAAAAGAACATGGAGTACTTCTTATGGGACTCAAAAATTGAAGGCTGGTGAAAAGCGTTTGGCTCTTGAGAGAGCTGAAAGAGCTTTTCAATCTGAAAACCCCTTCTTTATGCGTGTCATGCAACCATCATATGTTGGTCTGACTCAGTTATGTACATTGGTAAGCAATCAATTGTTTCTGTCCATTAATTAATACCCCCACCACTTTAATTTCCTTTAACATTGAAACTTATTTATTAGTAATTTTCATTGTGTAGGGTTTACCAGCCGACTTTGTGAGGGAGCATTTGATGAAAGGGGATTGTGAGATTACTCTTTGCAATTCAGATGGCAAAACTTGGCCAGTCAAGCTCCATCAGGCACAAAGTGAGAAAGGTACTGTTTATGCAATGCTACAAAATGGTTGGGAAACTTTTGTCCAGGATAACAATCTACAACTTGGAGATGTCTGTGCCTTTGAGCTAATAAATTGCAATGAAATAACACTCAAAGTTGTCAAATGCCAAGTTAAGGATGGAGATAGTTGTAAATCGCCATCTTGGACTGATGATTTTAGTACAGTGAAGAGGAAAGCTGGAGCATCATCTGCAGAACAAGAATGCTGGAAAGCATTGGATAAACTTGAGAAGGCTAAAGCTTTAGGATTGGCTAAAGCCTTCAAATCTGAAAATCCATATTTCCGTGTTGTGATGCAGCCATATTATGTGCATAAACATAGATTGGTGAGTGCTCTTCCTTGAAACCTGCAAGGCAGCCCATGTTTTGTTCCACTTTCATACTCTCCTTAGACTAAGTAATTAATTGTGTTAATATTAACTTGTGTAATTTGTCTTGAGCAGAGCGTACCTGAGAGGTTTGCTATGAAATACTTGAAAAACATGCAGCCCAAAGTGCACCATGAAGTCCTACTTAGTCTTCCAAATGGAAAATCATGGCCGCTAATTTACTGGCAACTAAGTAATGAAAGGGCAAGTGGAAAACTCCATAGGGGTTGGAGGAAATTTGCTCTGGACAACAAGTTGGAAGTTGGTGATGTTTGTGTCTTTGAGCTGATTGAGGGCAATGAAACCTCATTCAATTTGAAAGTAACCATTTATAGGAAACAGGCTGTTGCAGATTCAAATTTGGGTGGTAAGTTAAGTTTTAAGTAATAATAATTGATAGTCCATTTGATTTCTTACAATGCTACTATAACATCATTTTCTTTTCTTGAAAATGCAGCTACACGTAGATCAGGGAAACGAGTGAAAATTGAACGCGAGGAAAGCTTGGAGATTGATAACGAATCCAATCTGCCAATGAGCGAGGGAGAAACCTTGGATGACTTTTGGCTAGCCGAGGAAATACAGGAAGACATATCAAAATCTCCAAGCAGGCCTTAGAAGAAACATGTTTCAATTCAAGATTCCAACTGGCAGGACTCACACCATTTTGCATGACTCTGTTGTGTAATGAAACATGTTTTCTGATGTTGTCCTGATGTGTGAATGTTAATTGCCAAGCAGTTTTTTTCATTCAATTTCATCTGCCTCGAAGCCGGGCTTGCGATAATCTTTACATGCTAGAAATTTGATTGCTAAACAATGATAGAGCAGTAGCATAGTTTAGCAATCAAAAAGATAGAGCAGTACCATACAGTTAAAACACTGCAACCAGAAATTTGATTAGATAAAGCAGAATGATGTGAATCAATTAAACCATATGTAACAATTTCAACCAAAGGCCAAAAATATGCTGACCCCAAGTTTTCTTCTAGCTCTGCAAAGTGCAAACTGCAACTACTTTAGACCTTTGACAACATGAATCGTAATGGACATTAATAGCATTCTTATTTAAGTCCAATGTCATGAAATTGTTAATAATAAAAATATTGTAAGAATAATAAAAAGTACTATAGAAAGAATTGGTAAAACAAATTATCAAAAATTAGTAACATAAGGCAGGTGCAGGCCTTATGGCTGATATTATTGGTTTTGCCCATCTAAGTAGTATCGATGGATAATTGGGGCCTAAGGTGAAGTTTTGATGGAAAATGGCTTGCAGAAATTTGCTAAGCATTACCTATCCCTATGAATCATCAAGGCAAGGGTATCATCACCAAAAAAATTCAGGCAGAGAAGGGCAATTAATGCAGGAGAGAGAGATTTAATTCAAATGAAGTTGAAAATGCAAAAAGATGGAAGGGAAGGGGAATTGAAATTAAATAATTCTATGAGAGACAGGGAAAGAAATGCTACAATAATTCTAAGCCAATGGGATTTTTGCAGAAAACTTTTTAATCAAATGAAGCTCAAGACTTTTAATTTTGAAATGAGATTTTGAATAAATATGCAGTTGCTATTAAGTCAGAGCTGGATTTCTCATATCAACTTACAGCCACAGGCCACTAAAAAAACCAGGCAAACATATCTGAGAAAAGGTTGATCCAATGGGCAACGAGTGTTGGCCTTAACTTCCCTTTTGATCACTTAAAAAGAATGGAGTATTCTTTTGGCTTTCCTGAGTTATTGCTGGAGTTTTCCATAGAAATGAGAGAGGTTGAAGAAAAGTAGAAAATATAAATACATGCATTCATTACCCAAACAACCATCTTCTTTTAAAACCTTTTTGTTAGCTTTCATTCATCAGAAAAAGGAGTGTTTAAATACTGCTACTGTTGTCTACACTCTACACATCTTCTTTTAAAGATTTTCAAAGGATTATTCTAGAGCAAGTATGGCTTCTTCCAAGCAGAACAATGGTGGTTTAGACTTCAGAGAAGGAAGCAGTTTGCCATGTTCCATAGATAGTTATGTTTTGATGTTTTCTTGCAGCATAACTATGTTGTAACATGTTTTTTGATGCTTGCTGGCACTATGTTACAAGGGTCCTTTAACCGTGTACTAAGTTATTGAATTGATCATTGCCATGTGCATATTGCTTTTAGTTGTCATTCTTGTCTCATACTCCACAGATTAACTCTTTAACTGAAACTAATTATCAATATAAAACACAAAGTGAATATTTTAGTACAATTTGATTATTTGAAGGCGTTGTTTATTTTATTGTGACAGATGCAGAAGGTTGACTATTGAAAGTATGACTAATAAAGTTTGGCAAATTGACTTCAACCCAGAAACAGATAAATATGACTTGAGATATATATTTTTTCCAATTTAATTTCTTTCTTTAATTGATATGTGGTTATAGATCATATGCAAGCAAATCCTTAGGATCACCAAATTGTCATATTATAGCAATTAAAAAAAAACCCTGAGTAATTTGGCGGCAATTGATTATGTATTGTGTCATGGTCCCAATTCCCATAAGTCATAGATTCTTATCTTCCAAGGAAAATGACAACCTGGAAAGAGTCATCATTCAGAAAATAAACACATTTAAAAGAAGCTTAGACTTGCAACTTGCAAGGTCTATTCTTCTACATCCTCCTCTGTTAGAGCTTTGATCTTTTCTAATGGACCCTCTCCTGCAATACCTGATCACCATATTCTTCACCCTTTTGGCCCTCTTGAGTTGCATATTCTTTTTTCAGTCAAAGAAACAAAGCAATCACACTCCGGGGAAAAGAAGCTGCCCTCCACCTCAAGCTGGCGGCGCTTTACCTGTAATTGGCCACATGCACCTCTTAGGAGGACAGCAACTCACCCACAAAACACTAGGTGCCATGGCTGACAAATATGGACCTGTTTTCACCATAAGGCTAGGGTCACACAGTGTCTTGGTTGTGAACAGTTGGGATATGGCCAGAGAATGTTTCACTGTCCATGACAAAGTTTTCTCAACTAGACCAGGAATTGCTGCTTCAAAGCTTCTAGGCTATGATTTTGCTATGTTTGGGTTCGCTCCTTACGGGCCTTATTGGCGTGAGATTCGCAAGATTGCTACCATTGAGCTTCTTTCAACTCACCGGATTGATTTACTCAAACATATTAGAGTTTCTGAGACAAAGACTGCAATAAGAGAATTGTACAAGTCATGGCTTGACAAAGGTGGTGCAGAAACAAGAGTGTTGGTGGATATGAAGCAATGGTTTGGGGATATAACTCATAATATTTCATGGAGAATGATAGGAGGGAAAAGATACTTTGGACCAAATGCTGATTGTGAGGAAAAAGAAGCAAGAAGATGTCAAAAACTAGTGAGGGATTTTGCTTATCTGTTTGGAGTGTTTGTCTTGTCTGATGCCATACCATTCCTTGGGTGGCTTGATTTTTTTCAGGGCTATAAAAAGGCCATGAAAAGAACTGCTAAAGAATTGGACATTCTTGTAAATGGGTGGCTGAAGGAGCATAAACAGAAGAGAGCTTTGGGTGGAAGAGTAAAACAAGAGCAGGATTTTATGGATGTGATGCTCAACATTCTGGAAGATGCCAAGATTGATGGTTTCGATGCTGACACGATCAACAAGGCTACTTGCTTGGTAAGAACCAAACTGTCCTGTTATAACTATACAAATATATCTAAAACTAATTTTTGTTGATATTCTCAATATAATTTGTCAAAATGGAATCAATACTAGTAATGCTCTTTAAAAATGTTACAAAAGTAGGAGATATGTATGTGATGTTATATCTTAGTATGAAAATGGACAAATCCAAATGTTAGAAAAACAGCTTTCTGCATAGAATTAGAACAGAAACAAGATTAGAATATGAAAGTTGAGTCATATAAGTGCCAACAAGGCTATAAAGCTATAATAAATTAGTTTATCTTGGAACTGTAGTCTGTAGTAGGTATAAGGATAAGAAATTCTTAGCCTTTTCCTTGAATCATCTCGATCTTAAGGTCAAAAATACCGTCTGTGTTTATATATTTTTTTTTGCTAAATGCTTTGTTGATGAGGTGTTTATTTTGGCAGAACTTGACCTTGGCAGGGGGTGACACAACAATGGTCACTCTCACTTGGGCCCTGTCTTTGCTATTGAACAACCCTCAAGTGCTTAAAAAGGCACAAGATGAGTTAGACATGCAAATTGGTAAGGATAGGCCATTGGAAGAATCTGATATTACAAACTTGGTCTATCTTCAAGCCATTGTGAAGGAAACACTGCGGCTATACCCACCAAGTCCTCTCATTGGCCTCCATGCTGCATCAGAAGATTGCACCCTCTCAACAGGCTACCACATTTCATCCGGCACGCGATTGATGGTAAATGTCTGGAAGATTCAGCGTGATGAACGTGTGTGGCCAGACCCTAATGATTTTCAGCCTGAGAGATTCTTAAGCAGCAAGGATATGGATTTTCGAGGCCAAACTTTTGAACTCATCCCTTTTGGCCTAGGAAGAAGATCATGCCCTGGAGTCTCACTAGCTCTCAGGATGGTGCACTTAATCTTAGGCAGTTTCTTGCACATGTTTGAAGTTGCTAAGCCATCAACACTTGAAAGCATCGATATGACAGAAAGTGCTGGATTGACAAATCTGAAAGCTACCCCACTTGAAATTCTCATTACTCCTCGTCTTAGTTCCAAACTCTATCTGGTCTAGGCACAAAATAGAGTACTTATTATAGTTACAAGGGTCATTTACCGGTGAATAATGTTATTAAATTGATTGTTGCCATATGCTTATTGCTTTGAGTTGTTCAAGTCATATGAAATAGTAGTAACGATCCAAAAACCTTTAAATCATCTAAGCCATAATCAATGCTACAAATATAAAAGCAATACATGATAGGTCAGAACTCAGAATATAATTTTAAAGCACAAGAACCAAATAAAGGTCAAGCCAACCCGGCCTGCACAGAAATGACTGCTTAATGAGATTGATTTCATATATGTGTCAAAGTAGTTTAGTTGTTTAGGTTAACTCTTGGATGATACTGTTCAAGATCTTTTAAACTTATCATCTAAGAGTTAACCTAAACAACTAAACTACTTTAACACATATATGAAATCAATCTCATTAAGCAGTCATTTTGGTGCAGGCCGGGTTGGCTTGACCTTAAACTTTGTCAAAGGGACAATCTTATCCAAGACTCGAAATATGATAACATCCAAGACTGTGCATTGTTTGTTGCCTTCCTCTCTAAGCTAAAAAACACAAACATCATGCTCTTCCAAGTTGTTGTCCATTACAAATTTAGGCCATCCTTTTGATAACATCGGCCGACGGTCCGGCAGTTTCTGATTCGTACTTCTTATGTCTCCTTTCTAGTAGGGACTTTCAAATGAGCCCTTTTAACGTTATCAGAGATGTGGACTAGCCAACTTGTAGGAAAAACTGCACCCAGAGAGATTTTGATGAGACTGTTTGTCAAAACATAGACTGGCAAATGAACAGCCAGACGTGCTTAGACTTAGTAGTTAGTAGTCAACAAAACATAGCCTCAAAAGGTCACTGTAATCAAATTCTTAATCTTGATTTTAAATAGCTAGGCATAGATATGAGAATGAGAATATAAGGAAAAAGATTTTACCACTACAAAGCCCCTGCAGACATGAGTAGTCTTCATAACAAGGCTAAAAAATGGTCTTGGAGAAGAATAGTGATCTGCCAATTTCTGAGGCCTCTGCTTCTTCTCCTCTGTTATTATTCTTCTGTTTGACATGTAGAGGTCCTGGAAATTCTGGTGGCCCTTTCGTTTTACCTGAACCATTTGATTACAGAGATATAAAACACAAAAGGAGGCAAGTCAGAAAATAGGAAAAAGAAAAACATTCCATCTTTTGTTCATCTAAAAGATGGATTCATATAGTTATTTACTTTCCGACAAAGAATTAGGGGAACGAACCTTCTTTCATTTTTGATTTGACCTTCAAAGATACAGACTGCTTATGCCTATCCTTGACATCTTCTTTTTGAAACACACATCTGTCATTTGAACAGGCATCATGTTGATTGACAAAGTATGTGCCTTGTCGCTCACAGCCACTTGAATTAAATATAGTGACATTGAAAGTTGAGTTCATGTCATAGCGGAAAACAAGCATTTCACCGCTAGCCAAACTATGATCTTTCACGAACTTGTCCCAACCCTTATGTAAAACTACATGATCAGACTTTCTTTCAAGATCTTACATAGAATTGATGTATTTTTAAAACACCCGCATCCAGATTTTAACTTTTGTTCAAAAAATGGAAGTGATTTAAGAAGTTCAAACCTTGGCTGAAACCTTGCAGATGAATTCTCTTTGAGGACAGGAAGAAAATGTTGTGATTGAGAGAGCAAATGCTGAGATTTCTAGAGATTGGAGGAAATGGATCAACTGGTTATGTTAGGATGAAACTGAAGAACAAGAAAGAGCTGCTTTGAGTTTCTTTAAAACAAACCTAGAACAACCAATCTATGAGGCAGCTGCTTTGAGTCTCTTAACTCATAATACTTCCTCACCTACCAATTTTAATGGTAGGTAGGTGAGTAGGTTCTGATGAGTTGGGGAAAGTAAAATTTAAGGGTGTAGCAGCAGCAGGTTCCTTAACATGGCCTCTGTATTTTCTTTGCTTGTGCTGCTGGTTTTTTCCAATTGCAGCATTATTTTACATCATCTTTCTTTCTGGACTCTATCACCATGAATTCACTTATATAATACTGGAAATTTAGAACCAAAAGTCATGGTCCAAATTCCAAAACATAAAAATTAAAAAGAAGAAAGCAAAAGCATTGGAAGTTTGAAACAGAGCAAAAGACATTTTGTTAACAAGGAGACAAGTTCCAAATGCCAGCAATCCATCTCTTTCTGATTTGCTAAATCTCATAAGGAGACATTTCTCCAAACCTTTCTCGGCTGCATCACACACACATAGACATAACCAAACATGAATGATGTTATTACTATATAGCACTATAAAACACAAATTCATGCCCATTAATTAATTTATTTGTTGAAAGCAGTCCAACTTTCAAGTGTCAAACATGTCAACATTTTACATTTGCAAATAAGGAATTGGCCTCAAATCTCCAATTCGGAGTTCAAGACTACTTCTAATACACCCTAGAAATGGCTTAAACCAATTGTCTAATACACTTGTCATTGAAACAAATCAGAAAGAGATGGATTGGATTTGGTGGCATTCAAACATTGGACAGATAATTAGTAGTATACTAAATTAATTTCTGTTTTTTTGCATAATCCAAGGAAAAAAAATATTAAAGTTCAACTAAAATAATCATATAGTTGCATTACATGACTTTTAATGTCAACTATAAGGTCAGTTACAAAAAGTTAAAGGGTTCCTGGAAATACATGATCTCACCATTTTCTTCATGCCACCCAACACAAAAGACCACTCAGACATGACACAAGCTTATTTATGACCCCAACCCACTTCAAGTCTTCAACAGGGTAGGTAAGACCAGAAAAAAAGGTTAACAAAAAAGAGTGGCAAGTGAATATATTACAAATTTACAATAGCAAAATGTCAATATTGCTGCTACCATGATCTCATCAAGCCTTTTCAAGTATTTGGATGCGAATTGAATCTGTATTGGGAAATGAATTGAAACAAAATGGTATCCCCCTTGACTAATTTGTTCTCTTCCAAGATGAACAAAACTCAATAAAATAACATAACAAGAGACCAAAGAAATTGAACTTACAAACTTGTTAGCAAAATTCTTAATCATGATCTTGAAGAAGATAGGCCTTTGTTTTGGCCTTCCCACCATTTTCAAAGTTTTTTTTTTTTACTCACTTGACCGTATATTTTATGTTTCTGGTTGACATTAACACAAAGCTATTTCATAAACAATAGAAACCCATGGCGTATGGTCTTGTCATCTTAAAACCAAATGGTTGGACTTGGACCAATCTCTATTGTTGGGCTTTCTATTTTATGTTAACAAGAAAACACTTAACCAAACAGCCCAATCTTCCATTTGAAAAGCCCAATGAAAAATAAAATCAAACCCCAGCAACCCAAAGAAAAGAGTCAACTGGTTTTTTAGTGTCTTCCAAAACGGCAAAACCCCTTCACTAAACCCCTCTCCAAAGTCCAAATGCTACGCCACCCTAATTAACCTTCTAACTATTAATTTCTTATGAAATTGTTTGTCTATTAATACTCCACTGGTGCAAGCAGAAATGAGCAATCCTTTCCTTTCTGGTTTCTCCTTTAGCATTCCATTCCTGAGAGCTGAGACATAAAACATGACAGATACAATTATATGGAGACCAAAGAGTTTGTCTTTCTAATTTTGTCACTAAATGCAAAATGTAATAGTTAAGGTGGCAGAGCTCTTTTGGCTGGCATGACATGATCTCTTTTTCTTCTCTTAATCCTAATCCACCCAATTCTTTGGGTTTAGTTACCTCTTGCCAGTTCACTAGGTGAAGCCTTTTCTTCTCTTCAGTATCTCCCCAAACAAAGTTCCTAAAGTTAAAAAGGGGTTCCTGCAAATACATGATCTCACCATTTTTTCATGCCACTTAGAGCCAAAAGATCACCCAGACTGACATGACACAAACTTATTAATGACCCCAACCCACTTCACGTCTTCAACAGGGTAAGTAAGACCAGAACAAAAAGGTTAACAAAAAGAGTGCAAGTGAATATTATACAGTAGCAAAAAGACACTTGTCCTTGTCCTTGTCCTTGTCCTCAATTATTTAAAACAAAAGGCACAGACATTTAAACAGAGGACATATATAATAATTAGTAGTGCTACTTAATTTCTAAAGATATGAACTTTGAACTCCACTTGGGTCTGCTTAACCAACTCAAAAACACAAACATCATCCTCTTTCAACTTGTTTTCTTTCACGAATGCCTTCCAACCAGATCTTCTTAGCTTCGCACCCTTTATTGATAAGACATAGTCAACCTTCCATCTTTTCCCATTCGACACCTGAAGAGTTAAGGTTGTTTCTTCTATTCCAGCTAAATACTCCTGAGCAAAAGCTGCCGGTATAGCCTTGTAATAATTCATCAAGTGAAGCAAAAATCAATATTGTGAAAAAAAAAATTAATCACATTGTTAACCAAAAAGAATATGGCAAAGCTTACCAAGTAATCACCACGAGCATAAGTTGGCCGCATTACAATAAAAAAGGAGGGATTCCCAATCTTACTTTTCAATGCTTTAGCTTGTTGAAGGGCGATACCTTTGCAAAAAATGAAAAGAACAACAAAATTTTATGTTACAATCAATGTAACATTAACAAAAACTAAAATGGAGAAGAAGAAGAAGCCAAATTTGATTTCTTCCTCATTGTGCCTCCATTTTCATTCCCATCTTTTGTTCATCTAAAAGAAAAAAAGGAAAGGGGAACAAATTACCTTCTTTCATTTTTGATTTGCCCTTCAAATTAGATACAGACTCCTTATGCCTATCTTCACTGGCCTCCATCGAGTCTTCCTCTGATTCATCAGAAACTACGGTTTTCTGTTTTGTAGCAGCACCAGAATTCCCTACTTGGGGCTGCTTTTTCCTACTCGGAACAGCCTTTGACCATGGGTTTCCTCTTTTCTTCTTGAGCTTTTTGTTTTGCATATGATTTTTCTGGCTTTTGTCCAAGTCCTTGACATCTTTCTTTTGAAACATGCATCTTTCATTTGAACAGGCATCATGTTGATTGACAAAGTATGTGCCTTGTCGCACACAGCCACTTGAATTAAATATAGTGACATTAAAAGTCGAGTTCATGTCATAGCGGAAAACAAGCATATCACAGTTAGCCAAATTATGATCTTTCACGAACTTGTCCCAGCCCTTGTGTAAAAGTACATGATCAGACTCTCTTTCAAGTTCCACAGTCCATATGAATCCACTTGGACCTCTAAGGCGGATAGTCCCTGACAAGTTTTCCCTGAAATTGCTCCTGGGAATCCTCTGCATGAAACACAAGCAAAAAAGTTGTCAATCCCAAAGCAACAAGGGGACAAGCACCAGATCATATTAATTATGCTCAAGGGTTCATCATTTACCAGTGAATCTCTGAAACCACCAACCATAAACTTAAAAAACTGGTGTTTGTCTGTTGGAAATTCTCTCCAATACTCATCTTTCTCAGTTAGTTTGCAGTTATGATTCATTGCTGCCATTCCTGAGACATAAAACATATGACAAATAGATTTAATAGCAGATAACCTTTATATCTTTAACTTATTATTAGATTTATCTGTCTCATGTAAATCCACAACTGTATATATATATATATACTTGATGAATAGAATAACAAGATCAGTCAGTTTTTCCCTTCCATTTATTTATCGTTAAAGATTTATATGGAGACCAAAGAGCTTGTCTTTCTAATTTTGTAATGCAAAAATATGTAAAATTACATGGATCTGAGTAACAAAGCAGCATACTTTTAGTGGCTGCTTTTACACAAAATCAAGAACAGCCCTTGAACAAATTAGACATAAAATAAGAAACTCTAGGTTTCGTTTCAAATATCAGAAATAGGAGAGAAATAACACAATGCTATTCAGAAACATGAAAACTGAAAGGGCTTAGAGACTACAGGTAAAGTAAACTTCTATCCTATAGGCTTAGATTCAAGATCTTTACATAAAATTCATGTATTTTTTAAAACACCCTCAATTAGATTTCAACTTTGAGAGATCCACTCTCACTTGTTACAAAAAATGAAAGTGACGAAAAGAAAAACAAACCTTGGGTGAAACCTTTCAGACGAATTCTCTTTGAGGACAGTAAGGAATTACTCTTAAGAAAGAGCGAAAGACAGAAGCAATTTGATGAAATAATTGTTGAAGAACTGAATATTACTACAAACCTTGGGCAGTTGAAGCAACATAAATAGTTAAATTAAAGTGGTATTTCTTGTAGTCAATGATTTCTGAATAGTTACCATTAATAGTTAAGGAGATAGCAGAGCTCTTTTGGCTGGCCTGGCATGATGTCTTTTTCTTCTTTTCGTTCTGAATGTTATGGGGACTTATGGTTCAATTCAACTTCATCAAATCAAAACTTAAAAAATGAATATAGAACCTTAGAACGCTGCGTTTTGCTCCAAAGCCCAAACTAGAATCTGTGGTTTGTACTGTTAATCCTTTATCCTCTAAACATGATATATCTAGTATCTACAGCTGAACACTTCGTGCTTAAACCCTAAACCCTTCCATAACCAATACCTCCCTTCACTTCACTCCCAAGCCCAAGACCAAATTTTGGCGGGAGAAATCGGTAGCAAAACCTAAATTTATAAACCCCAATTTCTCATGCAATCCACTCTTTACTACACACCTTCAAATTCTCATCAGTTCCCACTCCCATGGAAATCCCTAAGAAATCCTGTTTCCAGAGCCCCCAAATTCCCTTCAAAAATCCTAACTTTAACCGATTCATTGAGAACCCAAATCACCTACGAGCTTGAAAGAGGCACAAACGACGGTGCTGCGCCATCAAAACCGGCCCAGCTCCCTGTATTGATACAGAGGCACGGAAAAGATTCAAGGTACTTCTGGGATGGGACTCGAATTCAGTTGCTTAGCGTCGGTGGCGGTGGCGGTGCTGCGACTTCGTTTGGTTTCAATTTCGATAAGGCGGTTGAAGCTTCTATCTTGGCTGTTAGGAACTTTTTTATTCCTAAACAAGTTAGTGGAAATTACATTGGTTATGTAAAGTGGAAGCTTTTACACAGAGTTTTTAGCTCTGCTCTTCAGGTTCTTGCTACTCAGGTAAATGGTTCTTTTTGTTTATTTGATTAGTGCAGGATTTTTTTTTTTTTTCGGGGGGGGGGGGGGGTGCTTTTAAAGATAATGTTATTAAAATTTAGAACGATAGAGAATCTAGTTTAGAAATGGAGTTCTAGTGTAGAAATATTTGGTGACTTTTGTTAAAGAAGAAGGAAAATGAATGCTTTGTGATATATTATGTATTAGGTTTCAACAGATAAATAGTAAGCACTTGTAGTAGTTAGACATTGTATTTAAGTTATTGACAAAAACTGTAATTAACTTATTTTTGACAGAATATAATGAAAACAGGCAATGTTTCGGGCTATAGGAATTGGATACTCTCGTGCATTTCCTTCAGCTGCTGCCCTTAACTGGGTATTGAAGGATGGACTTGGACGGCTAAGCAGGTGCATCTATACGGCTAGCTTGGCATCTGCTTTTGACACCAATTTGAAGGTGTATATTCTTCTGCCCCTACTTGTTTTATTATGATGTTCTTTCTGTAATTGCGGATGAAACTATGACACTTTGTTTTGCTGTCTGGCAAATATATAAAAATATAGCACAGTTGAGAATTGTTTCTGGTGACAAATAAAGAAATTAAATTCCTTTTTTATTTTCTGATCTCATTTGAAGAGAGTTAGGTTTACAACATCCTTGCTGTTCACTTTGAGCATTGGAGTGGAGCTACTCACTCCTGTATTTCCCCAACACTTCTTGCTTCTTGCATCTTTAGCCAACATTGCAAAACAAATGAGCTTGGCATGCTATATAGCAACCAGTGTAAGCATTTTTGTTTAAGCTGGAATATCCGTAATTATTTCCTCTTGAAGATTTATATCAGTCTTCCTTGTTGTTTGCACATTATATGCTTATATATTAATTAATCTGCTTCATCTTTTTGTCCACCCTCCAAGCCCCCAAGGGGTTTTCTTTTTTCAAAAGAAAGAGAATTATTGTTCTTTTTTTTTTCTTGATGCTTTAGCACCTTCTTATTTGGTGTTTAACATTTTTCACCCTTTTCAAGCAGTCTGCTATTCATCGAAGCTTTGCAATAGCAGATAACCTTGCCGAAGTTTCTGCGAAGTCACAGGTTATAATTCTTTTTTCAGTCATTGAATACTCCTGATACATTTTGTGTGGAAAATGCTCTGATTTTGGAATGGATTTCAGATTCAATCAGTATGCTTTGATAACCTAGGCCTCATGTTTGCTGCTGCTTTGAACATGTTGCTCAAGAACAATCAAAGGTTTTCACTCTTTCATTTCTCCGAAGTGATGTGCAAACCATCATTGTTTTTTATTTAATTTATTTTCCTTAATGTGCTAGATTGCAAGCGTGCCTACCTTTCTTTGTATACCCCTTTTTCTCAGCAATTGACCTCTTTGGAATATATCAGGGGCTCAAGCACGTACATCTGCAAACCTTAAGTAAGGTGGAATTTTCTATCTTGCAGAACATGTTCAATTAAGAAAGAGTGCCTTGGATTCACTTTTTTCTGAAATTGAGGAAGTTCTCCTCATGGATAAACCGAAGCTCTCTATCTTACGAGTTCTCTTTCTTCTTTTTTTCTCCTTTTCTTTTCCAAACATTTCAGGAGAGACTTGAAATTATACTTGATACATGGATTGCAAACAGATATGTCCTTTCACCTGAAGCAGTGAGTAAACAAGAAGAAATCGATTTCATGTGGAGCAAAGGTGAAGTTTCTTGTGCTGGTGCTTTAGCTTTTGATGCACTATTTACATGATCATCATGGTATAATTAAGTATCAATTATAGATGAAATGAAAGTCAAAATTGACATTTTTTTTATTAGGCAAGGAGCCATGGCGCATCAGAATAGGGTGCTTGAATCCCAAGGGTCAACTACCTAAGTTGTCTATGATGGCAATGCAGTCTGTAGGTCATGAGGATTATTATTTCATATGCATGGAGATCTTCTGCCGACGATTGACAAGAACTAGAGAGGTGCATACAATACTATAATCTTACTAGCTGTAGCAAAAAACTGTGCTGTTTTGCTTACATATACTGATAATCTCACTCTAGCCTTCTCATTTTGCCTTGTATGAAATTCTAGCAAGGTATCCTTCTTTGCTTACGTGAAGAGGCTCGGACGTCTAATGTTATCATGGGATTGTTGCAGGTGAAAGGAATTTTCTGTGGAAAACTATTCCAAATGCTATTTGGTTTGATAATTATGTACAGAGAAGCTTAGGGTTGATGCTAAAACTGTTTGTGTTGTCCCAGGCATGCTATGTCCGCAAGGCCCTTAATTCAAGTAGGTGGGAAAGCATGATGAGTAGTGATTCCTCAGACTCAATTCTGGAAGAGTGGTTTAAACTGATTGAGGATAGCAAGCGATACGTAAAGCAAGAATTTGACCCCTTGAATGAACAATTGGCAGCTCAGGGTTGGACAGTAAAAAACATTTTACTGAACACAGAGGAACAGGCGCGCTACAGTTACATAAATGACTGAAACAAATCTTCTCTTAAATCAGGTTGCTCTTCGTAAACCATTGGAGATTTTGGGGTTTTGACCAGTTTGATTCTTTTCATTTCAGGAAACCAACATACACATCAAGCTAGTTCCCATAACAAATCTACTTACCCATAAATTCCATTGTTTTGTTGTTGTATCATCATTTATTCTCACATTTTAATGATTGTAAATAGGA
>AWUE01017876.1:0-43290 GCA_001974825.2 Corchorus olitorius | reverse complement strand
AATCTGTCCTTTTCCCTCTATCATTTGATCTTGTTTACATATATATGACAGTGGTTGGGCTTTGAGCTCTATGGATCTACTACCCTTCAAATCAAAATGAGAGCAGCTTTACCTTTGTAATGGATGTAATCATACATTTTCATTATATCTTGCAAAATGAATGTAATGGCTTGTGAATTATCGAGAAAAAAAAATGTAATGGATTGTGTACAAAGTGGTGGCTACACAAAACATTTTACAAAATTACAACTGGCCTCACCGTATAAGAAATTGACATTTACTATTCCATTATAATTTGTATGGGTAAACCCAAATAAAGCAGCATCGCTTGTCACTCAATGGCAATGCCTTAAAATGACCATGACGACTAAATCTTACATCTACAACGAGACGAGCACTGGCATCTTCTGATTCTCTTGTGAAATTTACATGGGATGGTATCTACATTGATATTTGATGAATTAATACAAGCCTTTTCTGGGCTGAGAAATTAGCACATCAATGAGAGAAGGAACTTGCTTCCGTACTGTAAAATGAGTGTTCACTTAAGCTGAAGTTGGCTCTCTCATCATCCCATTTTAGAATCTCCCTAGCAAATTTAAGAGCAGCATCGACGCTATTGGGTTCCAATCCTTTCACATTGGTAACATACAACTTCCGTCCGGTTAGAGAAGAATATAGCCTCTTGAACTTAACAGCAACGTAATGGAACCCCAGCTGTCCCAGTGTAGGATTATGATTAATGCTGTTGCTATTTGTATTTGAACGATGATGACTGACCATGGGATGAAAATCATCAAACCATTCACACCGACTCAATGGAACTCGTTCTATCTTCTCCTCAAATAGATCGTATTTGTTTAGTATCAAAAGGAAGTCCATCTGATCAAATGTTGGATGAGTAACAATGCTTTCAAAAAATTTTCTGCTGAGGAGCATCTTATTAGTCCCGTCAGCAGAGAACTGGTCATAGTCACTCAAGGCAACACTGAAGATGACCATCCCAACATCTTCGAACATCTCTAGCCACTTACAGTTTTCTCCAAGGCCTCTCGCTTGCACTCTAATTAGTTGGTACCTGAGAACCAATCAGACACGTTGAGGATCATGGAATGCAAGTTATAAAAATGGGTATAAAAAACTTAGAAAGGTACTTAGACCACCAAAGACTGTTTTAACAAATGATTTAAGTACCGATTGCACTGGAGCAATCAATATGAACTAGAGCCTCAAAAATGCAGATGAATTCATTTGAAAAAGAAACGTAACGGAAGTGTGCATTCAGTATTGACAACTACCTGAGTAATGAGTCATGCTGATCAGCTGCGTCAATGTTTTCATCATGTGATGACGGGGGGAATGAAAAATCTACACAGGCAAGCCCATTTGATGAAGTAACACCCTCAGCATATAATATATCCAAATCTGAGGGTTCATAGTCCATTTTTAATATCTCAACAGCCTGTAGAGCACCAAAAAGAAGCATAAGAAAATAAAGTCTCTCATATAATTCAATAAAATGGGTTCTGCACAGGAGTATCAAGCATGATCGTACCCGCTCCAAGTAATAACTAGCAACACTAGGAAGCATTTCCAGTTCACTTTTCCTGATGTAAGTTGCTTGAATGGCTGCATCCCTCCATAGCTCCTCAACCAATGGTGCGTATTCACGAGTAGCAGCTGGAAAAATAACTTCCAAATTGCCTGACACCATAGTCTTCAGAAGCCAGTCAGAGAATGCTTTGAGCCTCGGGCCAATAGAGTAGATAGTTTTGCCATCACTATCATCACTACTCCCTGCCATTAAGCATGAAAAAATGTAATCAGACTTTCAATATAGATGAAGGTGGGAAAGTTTAAGGGACTTAAACCCTTAAAATCTCACATGTAAAGAAATTTATTTTAAAAAGAAGCTGCCTAGGAATAGCATAAACAATGCATATTTGAACATACAGAAACAGACAAGTGAGACTCATTTCCATCTGAAACAAGCTTGTTCCTTTCAAAGCAACATCAATTTTGCCAAAAGACATAGGGTTGAATAAGGTAGAAGCATGCATATATGATTGGCAAATCCATGGATGTATGTAAGTGAAAAGGATGACTTGGAGAATTAAAGTCAACATGCAGCCTCACCTTTGGAGTCAGTTTCCTTGGAACATTTCCTTCTCATTTCAGCCAAACTTTCTTCCTCAAAACGTTCACGACCCTCGAGAAGTATGCCAAGATAACCATACACATTGGTCTGGATAGTCAACTTAATATTTTCACGCTCCTCTTCTGAGAATGGTACATCTTTATAAAGAATCTTTGCCTGCAACAAACCATTTCATTTAGAAAACCAACCACACATAAAAATCCACCACACATAAAAATCCATCTTTAAGCAGTTATCTTACATTATCAGATAAACATCCACCATCAACCACACATCAAGAATGAAGACATTTAGGAAACAAAATGAGTTGAATAAATGCAAATTGGTAAACAGAAACTCTGAAGTCTAAGGGTCATCAAAATTCAGGGATTACTTCCTATCATCATAACCAAGTATATAGACCTTTCACCTTGAACTTGAGAATCATAAATACTGTAACACACACTATCCCTGAGAATCTATTTGCACCTTTATCTCTGTAATATTGTGGGTGAATGACTGGATTTTCTAGAAGTATTATACAATTATACCCAAATGTAAGTAAGTCCTGTTACTGACACAAGAAGAAATTTGAATGAAGCAATCATGTATCTACCTTGAACTAAGTTTGGATCTCTTTCAGTAAATTAAGACAAGTGATTTGACTTTTGAGGCATAGAAACACCATATGCACAGAAGGAGAAATACAGAGCAAAGAATGTGAAGATATAATTCATGGTAAATATCTACCTGCTTAAATATGGTACTTGAACCAGATCCAGTAGATCCAACCAAAAGAATTTTCTGTAGGGTCCGTTGCTCAAAGTAGTCAGGAACAGACCTGCTACTCATACTGTTCAGCTGCTCCCCAGAGGGATTTGAGGATTTAGAAGGAACAGGCAGAGATAAGACAGCACAGACAAGCTTCGTTCCAGCCTAGATATCAATTTGAAATAATAAATGAATGCTTAATTAGAACTAACTTCATCCACCCCAAAAAAACAAATTCATTCACAAATAAATAAACATATAAAGGCAGAGAACATTAGTATATACCTTTCCCCATATATATCCTTTTGTATTCTTTTGTCCCTCTTCTTGGTATGACCCATCTTCATTCACCCAAAAGTGTGGATTGCCTGCAACTTGAACCCCTGCCAACTGCAATGTTCACCAAAACAGTCATTAATAATCACAGCAGTTAATTATTCTCTTAACAGAATCCGGCGTTTAGAAATATCAACCTGCAACATTCGAAGTTCTACTTTTGTAATTTCTCGACCATTTATGAAAACTTGTGTGTTTCCGTTGCTAGCATCTGGCCTGATAGGACCACCAACATTTAGATGTGGACTAATTACCTTTGAAGGTTTCTGTCCCTCCTGTTAATTGTATTACAACCATCAGTTTCCATAATGATGTAAATGAATTCCAGCAAAGAAACCAAACAACAAATTCATTCAAAGATAGCAAATTCACCTTTCCCCAAAGACCGGATACTTTGTCATACCAATAATTTCCTGGTTTCAGCTTCTTCGGTGGGTTGGGGCAACTCTGCAATATTGCCAACTCCTCATGACAAAGTGGATGTCCATTCACACATATATACTCAGGTGGCAGCTGATTCGCTTCACACAACTTTTCAGCCTTCATTACCTGTCTAACCTCCAAATCATTAAGCAGCCGTTTAAGCATTCGAGAACACTTCCCCAAATTCCCACGTTTTGATTCATCAATTGGAAATCCAATACAAGTGACACATTTCCTCCCTTCAGGCATTGACCCCATAGCTCTAAGCACACAATTACTACAATACTTTGCATCACAAACAATACAAACCTCCTTTTCTGTAAACCTAGTCCCTTTAAAACATCGATAACAGGACCCTTTCTTCCCTTTTGTTTGTGGCTCCCTTTTAACTCTAACAACCTGAGGCTGCACCTCTTCTTGACTAAATTCCTCATCAATTCCATCATCCGATTCAATATCAAGAAAAGTAACAACCTGAGGTCTTCTAACATCACCATTAGACTCATTATTGCAGTCCCCAGTCTTCAGAGAAGAAACCCTCGAAGATGGGTAATCCAAGCTCAAAACAGACTCACTAGAACCCCAATCAGGCTGATTCGAATCATCATCATTCGAACCCCTAGCCCGCGACGAACTTCCCCTCGATTTATCAAAGCTATCACAATAATCAAGCGTACTAGAGTGCCCATTACTAACAGAACAAGCCCCTAACCTCCTCGAAGAACCATTATTATTACTACTGTTAATCAATTCAGCTAACTCCCCAGACTCGTAACTACTTAACTCCCCAGATAACAAACAGTTATTAGTATCCTCAGAAACCCTTTCTTCAAAAGCAATAACAGAAGTTGGTGAAACAGTTTGTTGAATAAGGAGTTCTTTAGAGAATTTGTTACGATCCGGAGCTAAAATTGGAGGTACAACCGGTATATGGAGTTCAGTATTGGCAAGTGGTACCTTTGAAACTACGGCGGCTACTGGGATTTTCTCGACGTTGATTGGAACAGCTCGGGGAAGATCGTACGGAAGCGGAGGGCCGGTGTATTCCACTGCAAAAGAATATTGTTGGTGCCCTTCATCTTCTAAGCTTGGAAAAGTGGTACCTTCTTCGGGTGGCATTGTTGGGAGTTTTTTTCCCTTCCTTTTTTCTCAGGAATAGAGAGATGAGAGAAGAAGAATTGTTGAAAATTAGAGCAAGAAGGAAGGAAAAGAAAGTATTGGAGGTGGAGGGTGAGGGAAAGTGACAGCAAAAGAAAGAAGAAAAATAAAACAGCAAATGGGGCTTACTGCTTAGAATTTGGAATCTAGAGTTTTATTTTTCAAATTATTTTAAGTTTTGTAAAAGAGAGCATGTGGGGTATGAGCTGGGAAGAACTTTTGTCTTTTTAGGTAAGGGGGCTAAGCTATAGTGAAATTTTTTTGAGTGGTGGTATTGGAATTGGAGCTAAGGAAGAAAAGTATATATATGAGCAAAAAGCAGCCATGGGCATGGGAGGATTTGTAAATTGGAATTGGCTGTGAATTTATTTTTCCTTTTATATAACTACAAGTATACTTTTTGTTTTTAATTTGTTTGGGTTTATGGGATTGAATTTGAAGGCTCAAATTTTTTTTAAAGTTTTTACTTTTCAGAAATTTGTTTGTGTTGATTGAGTTTTTGAATGCTCAAGAGCTGAGGTTTTTGTTTCTACAGGTTTGGTTTGGAGGTTTCTGCCTTTTTGTTGGGGGAAGGTTGCAATTTGAAAGGAATGGGTAAGGAATCAAGGAATTCCTTTTTGCTAGTTAGTGGTTGATTGGTTGGTAAAAGGTTTATCTGATTCTGTTTCTGGCTTTGGTAGTTTATAGGATTTAACAGTTCTTTGGCAATTTGAGTAGAACAAAAGGAAATGACTTTAGAAAAGTAGTATACTAATTTAAAAAGTCTTTTCAATGTTTGAAAATTTTGAAGTTTATTTATTTAGAGTCTAATATATGATGATTAGATTCTGAATTAGGGTTATATTTAATGTGGTTGGACAATACTTACATATTTATACTAATAATTTTAAAACAGTTTAGATGTTAGCCATAGAATGGTAAATTAGCAATGGAAATTAAGTATGAGATCAGTGGATTAATTTTTAGTATTAAAATGAATTTAAGATCATCAAATTATTTACCATATATTAGAGTTTAAATAAAGTCTCTTTTTTTCCATTTTGTTAAGAAGGGATTCAAACTTAGTTGGAGATATATCAATCAAACTATTGAATTAAATGTTCATTCATGTTTACAAAATGATTTTAACTACAAGTTGCTATGAATCATGAGTTGCTAAACTAAAACTTAGTTAGAGATTTTAATCAAACTATTGAATCAAATGTTCATTCATGTTTAGAAAATAATTTTAACTACAAGTTGCTATGAATCATGAGTTGCTAAAGTAAAACTTAGTTACAGATTTCAATCAAACAATTGAATTGTTTAGAAAATGATTTTAACTACAAGTTGTTATGAATCAACTCGTGAATTACATAAAGTGAATACTAATAATAAGAAAATACTTTTTGACCCGTATGATTTTACCGTCGGTTATCCCACCTAATAATTAAGGTAACAAATTAATTACAGGTTTAGCACCTAGTTACAAATAAGGAGAGTAATTTACAGGATAAATCCTTTGATTTTAGGATGTTATTTAATATAATTTTAGAAATTATGATAACCTTCCAATGACACGAGATATTAGATAGTAGAATTAGGAGAATCAAGTAACATTACTCTACTAATAAATCCCTTTTGCCCAATTGCTGCTCCTTGAATGGTGGAGAAATGGAGATAGATAATGCATATTAAAGGGCCAGGCCAGCCAACAAAGCCCCATTGTTTTGGAGGCTAAGCAAGAAAAGAAAAGCTTCCAATTCCGCAACAAAATCCCTTGAATGGATGTACTTTCCTAGTCCATGTCACGCCAGGCCCAGCCTTACCCGGCCCGTACAAGTTTTTTGGAGCTTCATCGTTTATGGTCATTGGGGTTTTCTTCTTTTTCTTTGGAAAAAAAATCATAATTCATACCCAATTTCAAATCTATCTGATTTAAGTTTGGGTTATTATATAGGAAAATTGTATAATACATTGTTAGTGAAGTTTAACAGATTGGACGTGTGGGATTAAGGATTGACATGTGTCATAGAAAATAGTTTTGAATTTTAAAAACAAAATTAAATCAGAAAAAATGGATATGTGTATCATCCTGTTTGTGGAGTCCAAATTTTACACCATTAATATATCCAACTGACTTAGTGCTTCCTCCTTACTCCAACCTCCTCTTAAAGAAAGCATCAAAGCTAAGCAACGCAAACCAAACTTAAAAAAAACCTAAAAGCGTTTTTTCACCATTCCTATATGTTTGGTTCTTTTTTAGTTAATGTTGGTGTTAGTATTTGGTTAACATTAGTATTTAGTGAACATAAGTATTTAATTAAAATTAGTATTTAGTTAACATTTATTTGATCTGATATGAGAATAAAATAGCAAAATATAACAGTTAGAGGATGTTAGAGGACATAACGTTACACTGCTATATGTTATGGGATGGAATTGTAACAAAGGTACTGTTACTCTTGATTAGTTGATTACCACATTGGGTATTTTGTATTCTAATTTGTTGAAATTGTGTATTTTGATCCTTATTTGAGAAAATATTGAAATATTTAATTCTTATTTTAGCATTTAGCCATCAAAAAATAGCTTATTTAATCTTTTATAAGAGTTCGGAGGCTTATTTAGCTGCAATTATTCAGGGGTTTATTTGGCCGTTTTGTATAAATTCAGGGGTCTTTTTGAGCAATAAGCCATTTCTATAACAACATTTTCCAACAATTTTATCTTTAAAACAAAACTTCTCGAAAGCTTTGAAAATTAAGCCTTGCCATGAAAGACAAGTCAGCTCCTGAAATTTATATAAATCCTATAAATAATAGTAGGAAATTGGTCTGTCTCAACTAACACTAAAAACAAATTATCAATCAAATACCAATCCCCTGGCTTCTAATATTTATTCTTTCAAAAAAAAAAAACATTAAAAGTGTTCACAGGGGACTATATAAGGAATGAATATCCTCTGCCCCAATTTTGGTGCCCCATTTGTGCCACATCCATCAAATAATGACACGTGTCCCTTTTCAGTTTTTAATGTTATTCCTTGCTTGCTACTTAAATTAAATTTTATATTTTCATTCTAAAACCCTATGGGGAATGTATTAAATTTAGGACTAACCCTTATATATAATTATTTATTATTAATTTGAGGCTAAACCTGGTGTTTACGTGGGTTTCTTATTTTATTTTCTTGTATAAATATTACTTGTTAAGACTTAAAAACAAACAAGGTATAACACAAGGGACATATGGCATGATTTGCTGAATGTGGCATGAAGTGGGGCACAAAACTTGGGGCAGGAGATTTCCATATAAGGTGTTCAATATAGCCATTACTCATATAATAATATAAATCACAAAGTACTGAAATTAACATCACTACTCATATATAAACACAAACTTCAAACATTCTTCCATAATTTAACAAGGTCCACCTTACACCATTCACTCTCAAAATATTTATTTATATCATAATATAATTTGATCAAAGACAAGGGCGTTAGGGTAGCCTTCCTCTTACTCCTTCGGTGAGTGCTTATACTCCTTCGTTGAGTGCTTTAACTTTTTTAGACAGGGCATTTATCATAGGAAGGAGTGCTTTAATTTCTCTTTCAAGTTCTCTTGGGTTAAGTTGTGGCCTAGCGTTTCTGATGAAAAAGAATCATTAGTGATCATAAGTGACGAAACTCCACATTTATAAAAAAAACAGTCTTTAGTCTTTCACATACACTTCTGTGGCTTTGAATTTAGCATTGCGTTCAGCAAGGAATGCCTCAACTTCTCTTGCGGTCTGAGTCGGGGCCTCGGGGGTAGCCACTTTCTTATCCTGCTCAAAGTATAAAAGAAATAAATAGGATAATGTGTTAGATTAGACTAGAAATCCCAATAATTAGTAATTTCATCTTCTTCAGGAATAAAGACCACTTATTGTCATTATTTTGCTCAAGTCTTTGGTCACTTCACTTTTCATCCTTTTTTTTTTTTTTGCCATCTCCAGTCTAAGAAAATACAAGAAACAGCAAACCGGAAAAACAAATTTGCCATGCCATGAGAAGCTTAAAGAATGTTTTATTGACTTGAAATGCTGAGTACAACATGAGATTAGGGGGAAAAAACACCATGGAAAAAGGGCATGCCAACAGGCCTAGCTAGTTTTTCAAATTGTGGCTACAAAGTTATCCATGAACCCTAATAAACCTATACTGTGATCTACTCCTTAATTTGTCTAATAGGTATTTTATAAGAAAATCCAGCATAAACATTGTGATTGTTCAATGATAATGTAGACAGAAATCCAAATTTAAATTAAAAAAAGAAAGAGAGAGAGAGAGAAACTGATGGAACTTACACATGCGCAAAACAAGCTACAACCACGAAACTGAAAATACCTGGAAAGAAATATAGTAACATGTAAAAGAAAATGTGAGCATCCGCATGACAACATGAAATCAAATCGAAATTATTATTACACAATTAAATTAAAGCCCTATATGGTCAAAAATGGCCAATGGAGTCGGTTTTTCTTTTCTCCCTTTCCATCTTTGTTCTTCTTCTCCTACTTAGAAAAGAAAAGGTTCATACCAGTTTCAAATATCTGATTCAAGTTTTGGTTATAGTTTAAAGCCATGATTGTAACGACTTGAAGGTGATTTTCTGCTTAACCTACTTCTCTGTTTTTATAGCATTATTCTCCAAAGCTTTGAAATTTATGCAAAGATTAGTCAGCTAATGAAATTTATAAATCATTTTAATAATAGGAAATTGGTCTGTCTCAACTCTCAACCAAATACCAAACCCCCTGCCACGTTGGTTTACTGCCTAAACCTAATATTTACTCTATGAAGAAGAAACTACACATCATTATTTGTAAGACTGGTAGTGAAAATATTGAGATTCACTATTTCATTGATCCCCAAAATAAAATGCAGGCCAAACCTAAAAAGCAAATTAAAGTTACTGCATGAAAGGAATTAGACTTGCAGATTTTCATATTTGTCGGCATGCAAACTTGATTAAAGTTGCCTTCAACCTAACTTTCATGCTTTGATACCAAGAAAGTACAGTTGTAGAGCCGATGAGTACTTTTGCCAAAGACACCGGCCATGCTGGTCGGTCCCAAACTTCATCATAAACTTGGAACTCGATCTACTTTACTTTCTGCGCGAATTCTCCAACTTAATTCTTTTTGCTTAAAACTTACTAATATTTTCGCTTTTATGGAAACTGGGATTTCAAGTCAAAATGCTTGGTTACAATCCTCTATAAGGAAAATTTCCAATCCTTTTCTTAATCACATATTGCATTTCATTAATTAATGCTGTTTGAAACAAAAAAACAAGAAGGAAACTGACACTCTGTTTAAGATTTACGGCTAATCAATGGTTTCGTACTATGAACAGTGAATTGAAAAAGTTAGTCATACATTTTTGGTCAGTCAATTGAATCTGGTATGATGAAAACATCTCAAACATTGTCAAATTTTTTTCACTTCAAAGATGATATAGTTTACACAATCCAAATCAAGTCCATGCCAAAACATCAAACATGATCATAACTCTGAAAAACCATGCAAATTAATTTCAACTTTCAAGTCATGAATCAAAATTGAGTTTGTGCTCAGGGGTGGGTGATATTAATTTCAAATTCTTCCATATGCTAATACTTTCTCTGGCTAATTCTGCCCTGGGAAGCGAAACTAGGAGCCGCCGACAATGTGGCCGCTCCACGTTTGCTTTCCGATGGATATTGCTGCTGGTGGCTTTGTGTCATTGGCGGTGCTTTCTCCGATATCCGCCACATCTTGACGGACTTGTCTAGGCTACCACTGTAAAGAATCCACCGCTTTTCACCCGACGCCGATTCATGATCTCTTTCTATTGCCAAACACTTAACAGGACCACTATGCCCTGTTAACATCGACAACAGAACATGTTCTGTCCCTGTTCTTCTCCATACTGAAATTCCCATATCGGCTGATCCACTTATTACAAGATTACCGGCCGCCACCAAACAGAGAATAGCCAATTTATGGCCTCTCAAAACGCCACCGTGTGAAAGATGATTTTCACGATTCCAAAAGTTAACCAGCCCATCTGACGAGCCACAGTAAACCATCGTAGCGTCAGGATTCACGGCCAATGCTGTAACAGCACATTCTTGCTTCAACAATGTCTGTGAAAAGAAATGTTTGGTTCCTTTTCCTTGTAATTCTCTTCTCCAAACCTTGACTGTTCCATCGGCTGAACCTGTAAAAACTAACCCATCAAATCCTGCAACAACAGCGTTAACCGCATCATCATGGGCTTGAACGGATTCTAAACATTTTGAATCAGAAATTCTCCAGATTTTGAAGGTTTTGTCCCATGAAGCCGAGTAAAGCAACGTTTTATCTTCGTTCAAACTAAGACACGATATAGCATCCAAATGTTTAAGCCATATCGCGCTCCGATTGTTCTTCACTTCGATATAACTACTCGGCTTGACCGAGTTTTTCAAATAATCTTTCAATGTTGGTAATGTCCCAACTCGTTTATGAACACTCGAGTTTTTCTTCGAAACCTTCCAAACACGAATCTTCCCATCTTGATGACCCGTGAAGATCTTATCTCCTGCAATGACAATCGTCTTCACCAATCCGCTGTTCGATTTAAACCCTGAAAACTCCTTCTGATTCCTCCAAACCCTAATGTTCTTGCTATCGGAACCCGTATATAACAAGTCACCGGAGGCCGCTAAGGAATAAATATGCCCTTCTTCACGAACCAATGACCCCATTAATACATTGGGAGAGAAATTGGAATCTTCAACAGCAGATGAATTTTCGCAATTCGTGGCCATGTGAGATGACCATGGTGATTTTTTGAAAGGAGATGAAGATGAGTCACCGTCCATGGGGAATGGAGAATTATCTGGGCTGATTCTGGGTGAGTTATTTGACAATGGAGAATTACTCTTCCGGTCCTGATCCTCAACGGGAATTGAATTCTTTAGCCTACCAAACTTTTGGCCAGTAGAGCCATTATCATCCATGAAAACTCGACCACCCCTTTTTTTACCCCTCAATGAGTCCATTTACAAAATAGTAGCAAAAAAGGCGATAAACAAGGCAATGAAAAAGGTAACCCAAATAAAAAGGGGAGGGGAAAAGATTAAAGAACCGATAGGGAAGAAAAGGAAGATTTGGGTATCTAAGGAAAAAATGAACCAAAAAAGCTGAAATTAAAAAAGAACTAAGAATCAGTTTCGCTGTTAGTTTCTTGCCTGAGAACTTTGAATGGTGTTCGATCGGGATGATCAAGTTTGTGTAATTTAATTGGATTAAGACACGTGATTTGAGGAGAACAGTAACAATCTTATCCGGGGGATCGTGCGCTGTGCCGCTGTCTTTAAACTATTTTTGGCTCTTTACTTACTTGGAAGCCTATTTTAAGGTTGCTTTCTTTGTTAAGGTTTGACATTGTGGTCAAAGAATGTTTCTCAAAAGACAAAATATATTATAGTCTGCGTTAGCCTCTATTTTAAGGCAAACATATCCCAGAATTTAGGCTGGATTTTCCTTTCCCCTACAAGAAAATTTTGAATTGAAACAAAGCAAATGTTTAGGCTTTAGCTCTTCTTTTTTGCTACTCATTGAGGCTTTAGCTTTGATCACTAAACCCTGACATGGATTTTATTATCTTATTTTTTTTAATCAAATATATATAAATGCCATGTGAGGTTATAGATGGAACAATATTAGTTCACAGTTTCTTCTCCAAATTTGTTTTTGAATTAATTTACACTTCAAATTAATTTGCCTAAGATTTTGAATTGAAACAAAGCAAATGTTTAGCTTTGATCACTAAACTCTGACATGGATTTGATTATCCTATCATTTTTTTTCATTCAAATTATATATGAATGCCATGTGAGGTTATGGAAGGAAACAATATTAATTAGTTTGCTGTTTATTTTTTAATTGTTGAGCATGTCCCAATTGCCTAATTATGGGTTTGGACGTCGTTAAGTGATCCTCTCTTTAAAAGGCCAAAACCCAAAGCGTCGAGCGGCCTGATAAGACTCATTTGTATTGGGCCCATTAAATAAGCATTCATAATTCCAATGCTACACGTTTCGGATCCTATTCGGATAAACACACAACTCGTGACCTGGAGACTCACACGTGTGGAGGAAAAACCCCAATCCACATCACCTGTAAATAGGGTAACATTCTCGCTTTTAGAGGCATGACATAATCTTTGTTAGAGTAATTTATCGGTTCTTTACTACTCTTTAGTCTTACGGATCCGACTTAGTATCGGAGTGCTAACGCAAGGCGTCTACCCGTCACCCACGTGTTATCTGTCTTACAAGATCGAGATCTAAGGATCAAGACATACAACGGAGACCCATCTCCAATTGTTGACTTATTTCATTTGGCATCAACACCAACATTGTTTTTCTTAATTAATTCACACCTCAAATTATATTTACTCAACTAAAAGAATTTGGTTTGATTAATTTTTAGTTATAAGTTCTTAATTTACAAATCTAAAATAGTAACATAGTAAATTTATCAAGGGTTTTTTTTTGCCATAAATTTATCAATGGTCTACATGTGTACTATATAACAATAACATACTTTGTTTACTAAATATTTGCATTTGAAAAATCTTTCAAAAAAACTTCTCATTGAATTGAGTAGAAAGAATTCAATGGTTTTTATTTTATATTCGAGTTTTATGGATGGAGAAAATAAATAGTTTGACATGTATTATTACAATAAGATTTTATAACATTTTCCCCCTAATTAGTTTGGTCTTGATTCTAAATTAATAAGAAATAAACTTTAAAAATAAAAAATTTAGAAAGTCATTTAACTTTACAAGTTATAACTATACCTTCTTTTTTTAGAAACAACCTAATTAAATACTAGTACTACTAGTAGTAACTAGCTAGTTAGAAGCATTGAAACTTGGAACCTATCATTTTTGGGCTGGGACATGACTTTGTCATGTACTCGCCACTCGGGCTTCCTTAGCTTTTCATTGGGCCGGGTCCAATAGCACTCAACGGTTTGATAACATTCAACGGGCTTGAACGATTTTATTAATTATTTATCGTTTAGAAACAGTGAAACACCAAGAAAAGTGGAAAACGTCAAAACGCAAGAAAAGGATAAGAGAGTAAGACCCAAAATTTTGGTCGGTGCGCCACTATATATACATACATACACTCTGATGATCGAATTTTCCCGCTCTCGCCGGATCATCAAACAATTTTTCGGTTTGTTTCTTGAGAAAATTGTCTCGTTTGTCCAATGGAAGGAATAAAAATCACCTTAATCCGCTTCAAGTGATCGAAACCGACGAGAAAAATGTTTTTCAACAACTTCATTAAACAGAGACTCTTGTCTCTGCTCCGTCCATGGCTGGAACAAGATCCCGAGTTAGAGCTCCAGTTAGGGCTCATAAAATCCGTCGCAATCGCCAGAAACCTACGTATTGACACGGCAGCTCTCAACCGCCCGCTTATCGACGGTTCTTCTTCTTCGCGGTTCATTTTCAAAGAATTCCTTATTAAAGAGTTCATTTTCCGATTTTCTAATTGGTCAGCCACTGCCTTCACTTTTGAAGCTCGTGGAATCAATGTTACTCTTTCGTATGAGTAAGCCACGACACTACTTTGCCCTTTTGAAAATTTATTTGTGGATTTTTTTTTTTTTAATAATGTGATTTCTTTTTTGAAGGGAATTGAACAAGGAAGGTACTGGAAAGGCACGGAAGTCCAGTAATACTGCGTCGGAGAGTCTGAAGAAGGATTTATCCACGATCGATCCCGAGGTTTTGTTTTTTCCTTTTCATTTTCTTGGCGTGATTTTGTTGTGTAATTTACTTGTTTGGAGCTAAATCACGATTCTAAGTTGTAACTGACGTGAAAATACTTCACTGGTCAAACTCCGGCGTTTTTACTTATGAATTACTGAATCTAAAATTAGTAGACCATACTTTCTGAATTCATCCAATAACTATACAATCCAGAGTGTAAATAGTGGGGGGACGAAAGTGGTGGAGTCAGAAGCATTATTCTTCTTCTTGTTACTGTTGCATCAAGTTAAGAATGAACTTCATAATATCTGATGCTATTATTTCAATTACATGCTTTCTCTTAGAATGCTTTCCTTACTGCATAGTTGCATTTTAGAAGTAATATTTGGCATTTCTATACCTCTTCTACTCTGGTTTTCTTTCTTACCAGACTGACATTTCTTTCTAACCAGGGTAGTGCTGTACATAATATTCTGGAAACTATTTTGGCTACCACTTGTGAGAGAAGTCGGGTTAAGTCTTCTTTCTTGAATCTCATTCTCCAACATTGCCGTCTAGAGATACTTGACATTAATCTGCAATTGAAATTTCCCACCTCAAATGATTCTCTTGCATATATGTTGGAATTAAAGGAGCTTAATGCAGAATCTATCCCTTTTGTTCGTGGGTGCCTTTACAGTGGGCTTGTTAAGGTGATCTTTCTACCTCTGAAGGAGGGGTCTCTGGTTGTCAATGGTAGTTGCTTTAAGATAGGCTATAAGAAAAGCAATCAAATAAAATACGTTTGTTGCTCCAGTACGCAGTTTACTAGTCTCAAATTAAAAGATCTTAAACTTGTAGAATCGAGTCTTTGTATTCCAGAGCTAAGTTTCTCAGTTTCTCCAGTTGATTTTCCTGTTTTCATGGCACTTACTAAAGTGTCCTCAAAGGAATCCAAGCGGGTCAGAATGGGTCGACATCTATGGAGACTAGCAGCAATCAAAATTGGCAGCAATCGAAATTTGGCTCCTAGTCCCAGATTATCATGGTACAAATTACTTGGTGTTATTAGTCTGTGGCTACATTATGTTAATTATTATGAGTATTTGTTGTCTCTAATCCACTATTCCGATGACCACTTATTGGAAAGATCGGATATTAAGATACCAAGAGACAAGGTAATTCTGACTTCTGCTAAGCACTATTGGGGAGTGATTTCTGATATTGAAAAAGAGCTGCCTGCTGAAGCTATTGCACAGGCACGGAGAATAGCTCGAAATAGAGCTGTGTCAAGTGGTCTCGGTTCTGAAGATAATAACAGAAAACTCTTTGTTGATGCTCATGAAGCCTTTGTTCCTATTTCTGAATGTTCCTATTCACGTTTCCATTTCATTTTGAGTCTTGGAAAAATTTACATCAACCTTTCCTCGATGAGTGCAGTTCAGCCTGTTAATGAAAAAGATGAATCACATTTGGGAATTTCATCTTCAGATGTCTTTTCATTCCGCTTCTCTATTAAAGTTTTGTTACTTATATACATAGAAGACATCTTTGAACAGACTGTTTCCTTTTCCTGTGGAAAAATGAAAATGAAGTATTTCATCAAGTCTGTTGGAATAGAAAAGGAGAGAGTTAAGAATTTGAAAACTATTCTGCGTTGTGAGCCTGCAAAAATGTTTCTACTTTCAGAAAGTAACAAAATCAGTGTCGACACTGAAGCCGGTGGTAATTCTGACCCCTGTTTAGAAAATTTTTTAGGAGAAATGTGCTTGAACTGGAGAAGAGCTTGCGAGCAATTTGAAGACGGTGAAATCCAGTATCCTGAAAGTCCACGCCTTCTTTTTGAGATGAAAAGCTTTCTGAGACATCCAGATCTCAAAAAGCTGGGTTCTAGTCTTTGGAAATGCAATTTTACAGTGGGAAAGTTCAACATAGCTTTGGGATATTTATCAATACTATCAGTGGTAATGCTTCTTAGGCAGATAGAACATGTTTTATACTGGATTCAGGGAAATGGGAGGACCATGGATCTTTCATATTCTCCTCAAAATACCGAGCACCAATCAGAGGTTAATTGGGAAAAAGGTTATGAGTGCTATTCTAGTAAAATAAAAAAGTCCCTTCTTAGAATACTTCCCGGGAAAGACATTCAAATAGGAGTGCTTATAGCTGGTCCTCATGTCCAACTTTCATCCAGGAAGATTGGATCAAGGAATGTAAATGAGGTTGTAAGCAGCCATGCAGTTAGTGTAGACGATTTTCATCTTGGAATTGATATCCATGACATTGAAGTTGTTGTATGGCCAACATCAAAGTCTGTTTTGGCACCTATACGTCTGTGCACAGAAAGGGATGAAGAAGATTCTGATTCCTTCATGTTGCAGGAACCTAAGATACTTGATATTCCCAAGCCTGAAAACAATAAGTATACATCTGAGGATGGGCATTCTCTTCGTCTCTATCTGAGACTCAATGGTTTGCAGGCTTACTATGAGGATGTGGGAGATGGACAGAAGAATAAAATAGCTGTATTAGATCCCATAACATTTCAAGTTTCATCTTTCAGGTAGGGAGTGTTTCCTTATACGAATATTTAGAAGATAATTTATGCTGACTCCCTCAATTTTCACCCCTCTGTTTTTCCCTAGAAAATTCAAATTTAAGGTCTCTTTGTTTGTTTCTCTTCCTAAACTCAGTCAAGTTAATGTTTGGTTAGAAGAACACACTTTTCATTTTTCTATTGAACATAAATTTCATTTTGTTCTTATAGGAGCTTGCAATCACATCCTGCTAATTCTTGGATATTTAGATATTAATAAATTATATGTACATTTCAAAGTTACTTTCACCTTTACTAGACTATATATTCAGCTGACCTTGTTCACATTTTGCTAGTTTCTTGTTAACATTTTAATGAATATCGTGAGATACTGTTTTACTATACAACTTTCCGAGTAAATGCTTCCTTGCTTCTGTCCCCCCTTTGTTGCACCATTACTTCCAATTATTTGTATGTTATGCAATTCTTTAATCCTTTTATTGATCATGGTCCTAATTGAGTTTAGAACATTCTGATGACTAAGCCTTATGCATCTGCTGCAGGGAATCTGTTCACTCATTCAGCATAACCTCTATTGCTTTTTCGACGGCTTTTTATGGGCTGGCGATGGGATTTACTATCTTACTATATATAGATGATCTGTATGCTCGCATTCAGGTGATTTCTTATCAACCTTTTTTTGTCTGATTGCTTTGAACTTCTTATAAATTTTGAGCTTTCATTAATTCTTATGTGAATATTGATAATTTTGCTGTTTTTTAATCATGATGTGGGATCATTATTACTACTGCAGTTATAATCAATGCTGCATTAGTGATCTTTAGGCTTAACTACTCATTGGATGCACTTTAAATACTTTGTTAGTTGCTTGTGTCTGCCTTCGTCATCTCTTTTCCCTACTATTGAAGTTATATACCTTTTGATTATTATACATGCTTACTTAACCTTACACAAATTAATAGAAATTAAATGTTGTTTGTTCCAGGTTCTTGCTGGCTTATTTTCTGATTTATCGCATCCTTTTCACAACTTTGTTTTTCCTGGTAACGAATCCTTTCAAATGTTTAGGAGAGAAGATGTGGTTTCTGGGGTTACTGAGGATGAGGAGCTTTCTACAGAAGCAACACCCTTGATTTGTAATAACACGCTGTTTTTAATTAATGGCATCTTTAAACTCAAGTCAGTTGATATCTTTCTCTGTAAGTCTAGGATCAGCGATGAAGCGACGGGTTCTAAGATGGTTTTCGACTCTGCTAATAGCAAAAATTCAGTTGTGAATTACTTGCGTGATTGTGGTATTTGGATTTCACTTCATCAACTATGTTTTGACATGCTGTATGAAGAAAGGAAATTGGAATTACTCATTGATTTATCAGGAATTCAATCTGTGATTGTCAGATACCGGGAGGATATGAGAAAATGTTTTAATCGTACTGTATTTAGAGAGTTGCTGCTTTCTTCACAGAATTGCTTATATGAGGTATCTCTTTCTCATTGTATATTTACTTTGCTGTTGAATCTGCCTCAGAATTCCTCATCTTCAACTAGTGTGAATGAGATGCTAGATGGTTCTGCTTCTGAGGCTAATGCATCACATCCGTTGGTAGATTCCTCTTTTAGCAGTGAATCTGAGTCAAGTGTTAAGTCTCCTGATTTTCTTCAGAAGTTGGGAATTACTTCAAATATCGAAGTGCCAGCCTCAAGCTGTTGGATATTCATAAATGTGGTGATAGCTGAGGTTTTCGTGACAAGGTGTTCTGTGAAAAATATTCTAATTGGTGCACAAAGTTTCAATAAGCTTCTGTCATCACTTTGTGTTGGGGCGAAATTTCAGAAACTTAATTGGGGGATCCAGGTGCCAATCTAGTAGATTGTTGATGTTCCTTTTGTTATTTTCCTTGCTCATTCATTATGCACTGGTACCTTTTCTTTGCACTGAACTTTCTGAATATTGCATATGAGGCATGATTGAGCCACCAATGTTTTGCAATGTGCATGTATGCCATTGAAACTTTTATTTGGTTCATTCAATTATTTTGAACTTTTATTTTAATCTATCTTAAATTGTGATGAATGACACATGATTTATGAGCAGGGAGGTTTTGTTTGCCTTGAAACAGAAGCTTTGGAGATGTTTGTGCAGTTTTTTGCTTCCTACCTACTTCAGATTGAAAATGTACTTGCTATCGTGCAATCAACTGCCAGGCACATCCAAAATGCTGGACGTGATGATGGTTCTGTTGGTGGAAATGCCAGAGAAATGCGTGTTACACCTCAGCAAGTTGAGGAGAAAGTGCCAGAAGCTTTTAGTTTAGACTTCTCTCAATTTTCACTTGTTCTTGTTTGTGAAAGTGAATCGAGTAAGTATATCCCTTCGTTAGTTGGATGTTTGGATTATCCATATTACTTTCATTATTTAGACCACTTGCACAGGTCACATTCGGGAACTTGTGTTGGAGCTTGATCTTATTCTGCACCTTGATTCAGCAAATATGCAGAGGAAGTTTATGTTTAAGCTTTCTCGGTTATCGATCTTTTCTCAAGTCATTGAACAAAGTGCAGAAGATGAAATCCGAATTTCTCATTTATCTTCTACCCAATCAAATGAGTTATCATCTCATTTTATATCTGGAGAATCTGCTATAGGTTTTCAGCATGAAGATGGAAGTTGTCCTGTTGATGACAATTTCTCAAGAGGTTCAGTTTCTGAGAGGGTCTTTTTCTTGCGTCATCAAGACTATATCTTGAAGCATCTAACAGCTTCGTTATCCATTGAGAAGGCTGTAGCGAGTCCTTTGGAGCCAAAACAGTTATGGGTTGGCAGTGGTTCTGTATTGGGTTTCGAAATGACAATTTCATTGTCAGAACTACAGGTCAGATATTCTTTACATTTTCCTGTTACGTTTTCTTAACAATTGATGACTTTGTCTGATATTATTATTATCGCATATGCATACCATGTGCTGACTAAAACTGTTAAGGCTCATGTTGCTGGATCTAACCTAGCTTGCAACATCAGATGATTTTATCCATGGTTTCATCCTTCTCTGGGTTACCTGGCAAAGGATCAAGCAGTGAATCCATGCAAAGGAACTGGTCTTATGACCAACAAGAAGACAATAATTTTGAGGCGAGGATTCCAGATGGTATTTTTGTTTCCAACGATTTTAGTCTCTTCAATGCAAATTTTGATGAGCTTGTACTCAAATTACTAATGATATTCCAGGAGCAATTGTTGCTATTCAAGATGTTCACCAGCATCTGTATATCACTGTTGAAGGTGGAGAGAATAATTATGCTGTAGGAGGTGCAATTCATTATTCCCTTGTCGGAGAGAGGGCTCTTTTCAGGGTATATTCTTACTATTACGTTTTGCTATAAGTTGTCCTCCTTGATGGCAGCATTTTAAAAGAAAAAATACTTTGTTTGCATGCTGATGCAATATTAAGGTTGTTTTCACTAAAATCTTTGTGTTCTAATAAATTTAAGAGGTCACATTTTCTAATTCTGTTGAAGTATAATGCTTCCTTCTTTTTTTCTTTTTTCCCTGCCAGTAGTATAGGTGCTGCTTCAATTTTAATTACTTATTTGTGTTTTTAATTTCCTGTTTTGTTTTTCCTGTTATTACTGTTTAGTTTGTTAATATGTGTGAATAATTATGTTTACATTACCGCTAGAAGGAAGATGGCTGAACTTATAAACGTTTATAGGAATATCGGGTTAACAACTCATTATTCTTGCCTCCTTTCAATGTCATTTGCCAATGTTGGCTTTCTAATTCCTTTATGACTTATATACTATTGCCACACTATGTATAGGTCAAGTATCACAAAGAAAGGAAATGGAAGTCGTCAGTTTTGTGGTTCTCCTTTATATCATTGCATGCTAAGAACAACTCAGGGGAGCCATTGCGATTAAACTCTTGTCCTGGATCCGGTTTTGTTGAACTTTCCAGCACCACTGATAATGCTTTTTCACTTTGGAGAGTTGTTCCTTATGAATCAGAGGCTTATGAGGGTGACATTGACTGGGAGCCTTACAATCAAGTGCTTAAGAATACTTTGTACCTGGTGAACAAGAAGAATGACTGTGCTGTTGCTTTCAATGACAGAGTTCCAGTGTTTGTCATGAAGCCGGGAAATCCCTTCAAATTCAAAGTGTTAAGTGATATCTTAGTACCTCAAGATGGAGGGAGAAATTATGGGCCAAGTGGAAATCTGCCTTGCATTGCTATTACCATTGACACAGTTTCTATGACCATTGTCCACGAACTTTCAGATGCAAATGACAGGTTTCCTCTACTTCGTGGTTGCATTGATGATACTCAACTTACTTTTCAAATTCTATCCACTAGAGCTAGATTCATAAGCACCTCAAAGGCTTTGCTTCAATACTTTGATGCTCAAACAAACTTCTGGTGAGTGTTTTGCTTAGAACTGGAAGTAATACTAAATTTATAGCTTTTCCCTTCCTCTGAAATAATATTGTCCTTTTGGTTGCAGGAGAGATTTTCTTCACCCTGCTGAAATCTGTATTTTCTATCGTTCTAGTTTCGAAAACCCGCATGGTGTGCCGGTCCATGTCTATTGTAGAACCAAAGAGGTTCAGAGTTTAAATGCCATATAATATTTCTTGTATGGTTCCTTTTTCTAACTATGCCATTCTTAACAAAATGCTGTGGCTTCTTGGCAGTTGGATATATCTCTAACTGAGCTTTCATTGGACATACTTCTTTTCGTGATTGGGAATTTAAATTTGGCTGGTCCTTTTTCAGTGAGAAGCTCCATGATTCTGCCCAATTGCTGCAAGGTCAGTTTGTCATTCCCATACATTTCTCTCCCTTATTAAACTGAGTTTATTGGCAGAATGAATCTTATGGGGATTGGTTTGTATGATGTCTCAATATGATCCTGTACCTGATGAAACTATGATATAAGCTATATGAAAAACGATACTGCACATAGCATCTGTAATCCTCATCCCTTGGATAACTAGACTCACAATGTCCAATTCATGGGGTAAAATTCCAAGCACAGATGGTTGGGGTTTTGATGGCATCAGCTTACCACTTTTGATGCTATTGTTCTAATCTTGTTAGATATCACTCGGGAGCTTACTTAGTTTTTGCTGTTTCATTTTAATATATATAACATCTGATTCTGGGCCAGCCTAAACTGATGCATTCCACCTGTGCTTAATACTAACCCCTCTCTCCTTGTGCTGCTTCTTGTCATTCAACCAAGATTGCTGTATCATTGATACTTGTTTGTTTCTCAGTTATAAGCATTTCTATTATGGCAGGTAGAAAACCAGACAGGTTTGAACCTTTTATGTCACTTTTATGGTAAGCAAAGTGTAACAGTGGGCAGGAAACACTCTGCTTCCTTTTCTTTGAGGTACCTCCTTCAAACTCATAGGCCATATGTTTCCTTCTTGCGGGTTGTTTTGTCCAAAGCTTGATTCCTGCCACCTTCTGAATAGAAGGTGGCATTTTTGCATGACTTTTCAGAAGCAAACTTGTATTTAAATGTGATAGTTCCTTAAACTTAGTTTTTATTGGTACACATTTTTTATAGGGATTAGTCGATTACCATTAAAGCTTTGTAGTTGTATACATGAATGTGTGCCTGTTCCATGTAATTTATGCACATTTATTTCTATCAAGGATTTGAGGTCTTGTTTCTTTAAGTATTAGTTGATCCTGCTCTATGATTGTTTGTAAGGCTCTCAGCTTCTGCAAATCAACGACCAGAAACGGCACCCGTTGTTTCAATCCAGCTTTCAAATCCTGATTCTTTTACAACTTCTCCAGTCCATATTTCTCTCCTAGAACCTCAAGCACTTGCTTGGAGGACACGTATAGTGTCAGTTCAAGGTGTGTGAATCTGCTACCTTCACTATGCAACATCATTGAAAGTTCTACTGCGTTAGTTGTTTCTCTCATTTTGAGAAACTTGGGTCAAAAGACTCTAGAAGTGGCATTATAGTATTCACTATACTGGTGAGGTTTTGAATTCAATGGGTATTTTACTTCCATTAGAATAAAATGAAACATGTTTTTCCAGTCCATATGTGCACTGCATGTCTTTTAATCTAATTACTGATTCAATTATGACATTGTTTGTCAGGTAAATTTCAAACTTTGTTTAGAAGAAAAGAGATTCCTTCATCTCTGGTTGACTTTTAGAATCAACAATATTTGGGCTATGACGGCTAAATTCTTGTATGCAACTAGGCATGAAATGTTTTGGATTTTGGATATGGATGCTTATGCAGTTTGATTTAAGTTATCATTTTGTTTATATGGCTCTGCATACCACTTTTAGTTTTCATCCGACTCTGGTTTATAGTGTAAAGTGTAATGTGGTAAGATAGAGTTTTGTCCATGCTACTTTGTACAAAAGAGAGTCAGGGAGACAATTTTTGTTTCTTGTATTTGATGAATGTTATAGAGAGGAGAATACCCCCTGCTTGCCAGCTAAGATGATTGAAAAGTTTGATTGATTTACCTTCTCTATTGTCTTACCTGGACTTGATCTTTGTACATTCTCCCAAATTGGACAGATTCAAAATCTTATCCTGGGCCATTTCTTGTGGTTGACATTTCAAGGAAATCAGAGGTATTTACTAAAACTAGTATTCACTATTACGTATGCGCAAACGGATGCATATAATATGCTTGCATTATAGTGTTCTTTGCTTATTTATTCTTGGCATTGATGATAATTTGCAGGATGGTTTGTCAATAGCAGTTTCTCCATTAATCAGAATACACAATGAAACTATGTTTTCTATTGAGCTACGGATTAGACGACCTCGACGAGAGGAAGATGAGTTTGCATCTGTGTCGCTGAAGGCTGGTGATACCTTTGATGACTCCATGGCATCATTTGATGCTATAAATTTGTCTGGTGGATTTAGGAAGGCATTGATGTCGTTAAATGTTGGTATGTATTTCAGGCACACTGCAGCTTTAATTTGATTTCTTAATATCATCCTTATCTTTTGTATAAAATCCATGATTCTGCTCTTACAGTGTGTATTATCACCTTAGAAGGATTAGGATTTGGTCTGCAATTATGCTTCCACGGGATCTTGTCATGAGTACGCTTTAGTTGTTCAATAGAAGATGTGCTTTTTCTTGCACATGACTTTGGGAAGTGTCATTAATAAATTAAAAATTTTATACTTAGGCGTAATTCTAAACTAGAAAGTATTTATTCTCATTGGATTCTCTGTCATGCCTTTTAGCACCTACAGGCCTTATGTTGATTTATTATCTCCAATCGGGTAGCCTTGTGGCCCTGCCATTTTAACTGTTCAGAATCTTGAAAGGGTTTATTCGTTTTAGGCATTTTGTACCAGTATAACTATTTCCCATTTTGGTGGGATTAGTGGGTTTCAGTACAGCATTCTCTTTCTGGATGTTCAAGAGTAGTCAGAGCACTAGGCTATTTAAGTTCCTCATTTTGAGAACATAGGGAGGAAAAGGAATTAAAAGAAAAAGTGTGTAGGACAGGACAATGAAGCAACTGCCTGCCTGTTTTCCTCTCGTTGCATCTTGTTTGATTCTATATTTTTTGTATTTCGAAATATTCTTTTAAAAATCTTTGTGGTTTGTCTGGTTGGAAATAATTTGCAGGGAACTTCTTATTTTCATTTAGACCTGAAATCTCAAATGACTTGATACATTCTGATACACCGCTTTCAGTAGAGTGGTCGGATGAGATTAAAGGTGGAAAGGCAATTCGTCTTTCTGGAATTTTTGATAGATTGAGCTATGAAGTAAGAAAGGCTTTATCTGTTGGATCAGTGAAATGTTCCTTTAGCACAACATACTGTACAGTCAAATCTGCAGCTGAACACGTTTCTGACATGCACTTCTTAATTCAAAGCATTGGAAGAGAAGTACCTATCTTGAAACCTGATAAGTCTAAAGATGGAGTTGAAAATACAAATCCACCAATTTCACTACAAGAGCAGAAGGAAGTTTTTATTCTCCCCACTGTTCGGGTTTCCAATCTTCTCCACTCAGAAATACACGTGCTTTTGACTGAGAAAAGTAAGACCTCCAAGTTTTCTGAAAGAAAGTATGTGTTGTTTTTACTCTTTTAACTTCCTTTTTTTTGGCAGATTTATCTACCCCTACTGGCTGTGACAGCATTGGAAAGGAGGCAACTCTACCATGCGGATCAACTATTGATTTTTATGCTAATCCCAACCTGTTGTACTTTTTTGTTACTTTAACTGCTTTTGGTTCAACATGTAAACCTGTAAACAGTGGCGAATGGGTCAAAAAGTTACTGAAGCATAAGAAGAATGTGCCCTGCTTGGACATTGACCTGAATTTTGGTGGTGGAAAATATTTTGCATCTTTAAGATTATCCCGTGGGTACAAAGGCATATTAGAGGTTATGCAAATGCAATATCTTCCTTTTTTTTTCTTTTTCTTTTCGGCATGTATTCATTGTTTAAGGGGCATATCTCATGAGTTTTGCTTCCAATTATGTTTCCTTCTGTGCACTAAAAGTTCCACTATTATGTGCATTTTGCAGGCCACTGTCTATACGCCATATACCCTGAAAAATGACACCGAGTTTTCTCTTTTCTTCTTTGCTCCTGGTCAGAAGCCTTCATTTAGGTAATTTCTTTCTTAAATTGCTAGAAATTTTTTAAAGCTCTGCTTTATGCCTTACTGATGTACTTGATGGCCAAAAATATCTGCAGAAAGGAAATGGGGAGAGTTAGTCCTGACGTTGGTTTATTTTTGCCCTCAAAGTCAACAGGGTCATGGTTCTTGAAGTAAGAAATTCTTGTTTTGAACTAGACTACAACATTTATTATCGACCCTTTCAATCAAAGAGATTCTTTTAATATTATGGGTCTCTGTTGGATATAAACTTTTATGCACCTTCTGTTGCCAGATCCCATAAGATGCTTCTCCGATTATTAGAGGATCATGCATCGGATGCACAAATTGATTTAGATGCTCTATCAGGCCCTACAGAGGTAAGCTTGGAAATAGAGAAAAGTTCTGGAGTGAAATATATTGCAAAGTTTGGAGTATCTATTGGGCCCTCATCAAGTAGAGTTGTGCCTTCGCAAATGATAACTGTGGCTCCAAGGCATGTTGTGCTGAATGAGTCAGAGGAAAGTATCACTGTTCGTCAGTGCAATTTGGAGGTTTGTATCCACTTAGAATTTCATTCCCTCACCCTCTTGTTTGTTTCAAGTTCTTACTTCTTGTTTTCTTCCCCTTTTTGGTGTGAGGGCGTGAAGGTTGACATAGATGGCATGATTTCTATCAACAGTGGACAGAGCAAAACACTGTGGCTGCAGACTGAAATTAACAAGAGGAGAGAATATAGTTTATTTGAGAATTTCATCAAGAAACATAGACATGATAGTTCTTTAATATATATTCAGTTTCGGCTGAATGAGTCTCATTGGGATTGGTCAGGGCCATTATGCATCACTTCATTAGGGCGCTTTTTCCTAAAATTCAGAAAACAATCAAATCAGTTGACAATAGAAGACAAAAGAATTGCAGAATTTGCAACAGTTCATGTAGTAGAAGAGGGTTCTACTATTGTAGTGCGCTTCCAAAAACCTGAAATTATCAAATTACCATATCGGATTGAGAATCGTCTTCATGATGTACCCCTCACTTACTATCAAAAGGTTGTGCTTTTATTCCGTTGTTATTCATTTTAGTCTCTGATTAATGGATTATGGATGCTTGATTGTGGTATTTTATATGTTTTAATCTAATATTAGTGTTTATCGTATGATAATTTCCCAGAATTCATCAGAGCCAGAGTTTCTTGGACCTGAATGCAGTGTTGATTATACCTGGGATGATGTTACTCTTCCTCATAAACTTGTTGTTATATTAAATGGTAATCACTTATCTTTTATTCTTCCAAACTAGCATGTGCTTTTATATAAAATTTAAATTTATGCTGTAATGACCATAATTGATATTTGCACTTTGAAGAATGAAACACTCAAACTCCCGTGTGGCACTTGTTTGGATTTGTTTTACTTGTTTCTTCCACATGTTCAAACTTTATAATTCGTCTGAGTGTGGGGTATGCGTATGGGTGGACATATATCTGTTCTCTCTTATTTATGTAATTGATTTGCATTTTATTTTCTTTACTTCCAGTTTGTTCTACAGACACTCATCAAGATGGTTGCAAACCTATATGTCACATGATCTAGGAGGCTTGACAATTAGAAAAACATAGAAATAACTAGAGAACTGCCCCTTCAATGAGGGCGTTGAATGTTACAGTTGGTTAGTAAATCTCAATAGACATTTCCATCTCTAATGTAATGTTAAAATTTATGGCCCAAGCATTGTGTGATAACTTTTTCTTGAAATCAGTTTCTTCTTTCATGGAAACCAAATTTTTTTAACCACCTAGATACTTGTCAGTTGGCCTACTTATTGTGAACACACCTCATCCAGACAATCGAAATACCAGTGAAAGCATGAAAATTGTTCTTCTACAGTTTTCTAATTGAATTGAATTATTGCATTTCCTACTTGAAGAACTATGAGAATACATTTTATGAAGATACATTAGCTATAAACAGCTAAGATGTTGAGCAAAGCACTTAAGACATTACTGGCTATTCTGATTTTCATTGTAGATATGAACCCGCCACGTGAAATCAACTTAGACAAAGTGCGGACATGGAAGCATTTTTACAAACTTTCACAGGAAAGGTTAGCATCTCATATGCTTTTGGACAAAAAATCCAAGGACCAGAGAAGTGGTTTTGTTGAACTTAAGGGCATAAATGCGGTAAAGGTGGGGTATGAAGTATACGCGGAAGGTCCCACACGTGTTTTACGGATTTGTGAGTTTTCAGATGGTCATAGGCAAGACAAAGTTTCCCACTCATGTGCCAAGATCCGGATGAGAGTGCCCCAGTTTTCAATCCAATTGCTAGAACAAGAAAAAGAGGTCTCTTTATGTTCTCTCTCTCTCTCTCTCTATGAGAGATTATCTGATTCCTTCAGAGTTTGATAAGTTATGGTTTACATGTAGACTATCATGCTTAACTGCCTTGTTCTATTTTCCCCTAAACTGGACAATGCCTTTTCCAGGCCTTCATGACTAACTATATCAAATCATAGCTCTACTTAATGCATTAAAACTCACTTATACCTAAAGAGAAAACATTGATGGCATAAACAGTGAAATTGATGGCATAGAAAAGTCGTTCTTCCAATACTGCATAATATGCTTTCCAGCCTAGGATGATTATTGAAGTCAATAGCCTCCAATGCAAAAGAACTACTGCAAAAGTCCACATGGGTAGTACTGAAATGTAAAATATGGATTTTGATTATTTGGTCCTCTATGATAACAGTTTCTTCAACTAATTGTCTATATGTGATGTTATAATATTTCAGGATTTCAACCAGAGTGTAACACCATCTTATACACCATTTCTAGTTGCAAGGCTTCAGAAGATTAACCTTGATTCTGTTTTTACTGACCAACAGAAATATAACCAGATCGCTGTACAGGTAAAAATGTTGTAATTTGTTTTGTGCCTTAATAGGTGGTTTCAATGATTTATATGAATATTCCTTTTTTAAGTTGCAGAATGCTAATAGCTCCTTGATTTAACATAAATGTAGTCATTGAATGTTGATGTGAAGTGGGCGGGAGCTCCTTTTGCGTCGATGCTTCGTGGACATCAGCTAGACTACAGTGATGCAAGCGATAGCATACTCAAAATTGTATTTGTCATACTTTCGGCGGGCTCGGATGTTATACAAGTTCAATATTCATCTATCATCCTGCAGGTATAGTGAGGCAGTTCATATCTTTTTTCTTTTTTTCTTTTTTGGATCTTTATCAAACCTATATAGCCTTTGTTCCCTCTCTTTCAATTTGCTTTTAGAAGCTATTGGTGGTGAGAACTTCTGGATAATTGATGATAGTTTAGTTTTGAAGAAGCTATTTACATCCATTCTCTGAAAAGAGCTACTCTAATGTTGACCTCTCTTACACAGCCAATTGATTTGAATCTTGATGAGGATACTTTGATGAAAATGGTCTCATTTTGGAGAACATCGCTGAGTGACTCAAATGCTCCAAGTCGGCAATTCTATTTTGATCATTTTGAGATCCACCCAATAAAGGTACTATGCTTTTGCTTCTATTATATTTTGATGGAATTTGTCTTAAGTACCACACTTAATTGAAATCTATCTTGCTCTTACAGATTATTGCTACTTTTGTTCCTGGGGAATCGTATATAAGTTATAGTTCAACCCAGGAAGCTCTGAGATCATTGCTGCATAATGTGGTTAAGGTGTAACCAGTCTGCTCTGCTCACTCTTAAATTATGTGCATGGTCAATTTTGCTCATTCTTAGATAGTGAAACATTCTCTCTGCTGTAATGTTGAGTAGGGTCATCTGCTTTTTTACCATTTTTTTTTGGGTGCTTTCTATAGATTCCTTCTATAAAAAAGATGGTGGTGGAGCTTAATGGGGTCTCAATTACTCATGCTCTGGTGACAATTCGTGAATTGTTAATAAGATGTGCACAGCATTATTCATGGTAAGATCTTGATTTATATTATTGTTTCAATTTTATAGTATTCTCACTTTCTAAATAATATGCTCAACCAGGTATTCAATGAGGGCCATCTCTATTGCTAAAGGCAGCCAATTGCTGCCACCAGGTTTTGCGTCGATTTTTGATGACTTAGCTTCATCTTCTCTTGATATCTTTTTCGATCCTTCTCAAGGACTTATTAATCTTCCTGGTCTCAAATGGGGTATGCTTTTAATGTGTCCTGTTCACTTGAGTCTTTCCTGTATATATTCACTCTGGAACAATGAAATTGTTAATAAAAGCATCTATGATATTTGTTTTATATTTTCTGCATGCCTGAGTTGTTTGAATGTTTAAGAAGGCCGTCATCACCAGATTGTAGGCTCATGAACTATGTCACTGAAAGTGCCTTTTGGAATTTCATTCTGTTGTTGCATGAGTGGAATATAGAAAGGTCCATTGTTTAGTTCAGGATATTTTCCTTTTCCTCTCAGATACATAAATTGATCATGTGCTGAAAAAGTTGCATTTGTTAAAAATTGATACCAATCCTCAAAATCATTTGCTACTACTAAGTTTAGGCTCTAATTTCTGATTTATATATGCTGGTCATAAATTATGGAAGAGTTAGCCTTACAAACCAACCCTACCTCTTATCCTGTCAACCATAACCACTATTATGGTTGCTTGTAAGTTGAAATATATTCTTGCTTTGGGCATCTTGTACAGGTACCTTCAAAATCATTAGCAAATGTATTGATGGTAAGGGATTCTCAGGAACAAAACGCTACTTCGGTGATCTGGGTAAAACTGTAAGTTTTATAAGCTTTCAGTTGGGAATATTGTTTTCCTGCTTTTTTCTGCGCTGAATTAAGCTATTTCTTTGCTAACACTGCAGCTGAAAACAGCGGGATCTAATGTTATCTTTGCTGCCATTACTGAAATCTCTGACTCAGTTCTTAAGGGAGCAGAAACAAGTGGCTTTGACGGGATGGTACCAGTCAAGCTTTCTTTCTAAATATATTTGCATAACATAACTTTTCTAGTTTATTTTTCTACAGACTATCACTTAAAAAGATATGAGCATTCCGGTGCAACTTTTACTATTGAAACTGACAGTTGACTGTTTACATTTCTCAAGGTGGGTGGTTTTCACCAAGGAATATTAAAATTGGCCATGGAGCCATCCGTCTTGGGTACAGCTTTGATGGGGGGTGGGCCTGAAAGGAAAATCAAGCTTGATAGGAGTGCTGGGGTTGATGAGGTAAAACGTTATTTGACTCTAATGTTCAACATTAGATTGTTCTGGTCAACTCGGCCTTTTTACCCGAATGAAATCAGTTCATTAGTTTCCTCGCTGAATAATTAAATAATAATAAAGATGTAGATTTCAAGTAAAGAGTGTCAGATTATTGAGTCTTTAAAGTAAGTTAGTATACTTCAAGTCTTCAACTACACATATGATCACAAAACTACTTTTTTCTCCAGGGCTCTTGATTCTGCCAGACTTGTTAGCCTTTTTTTTTTGTTCTTATTAAACGTTCTTTTGCTTTAATAATCATGGATATTTTTTTCTCTTCTGCAGTTATACATTGAAGGATACCTACAAGCTATGTTGGACTCGATGTATAGGCAAGAATATCTTAGAGTCAGAGTAGTTGATGATCAGGTAACCGGTTAATTGAGGAAAAAATCAGTTCTGCTGCAAAAATTATTAATTTAAGAGAGATGAATAGAGCAGCTAATGGTTTATCCAGTTTACATGGATCTTTTCAGAATTATAATATCACTTCTAAGTTCTAACAAAATATTTATCTGAATTTACCTGGCTTTGACGGAAACAATTTTGCTGCCCGTCCCCCGGCCAATCCCCCCTCATTTCATCCTCCATTTGAATTTGCTTCATCATGACTTGATGAATGTTCAACTAACTACTATATCCTTATATTCAGGTAATCCTTAAAAACCTACCTCCTAACAGTTCCCTAATCAACGAGATCATGGATCGTGTAAAAGGGTTTCTTATAAGCAAAGCATTGTTAAAAGGAGATCCTTCAGCAGCTTCTCGACCCACACGCAACATTCAAGGGGAAAGTGTAAGTGTATTTATCAACTTAGTCTCTATTTTCACTTCCTGCTATGAAGGTGCTTCAGCAAGTCATGCTATTTAAGAATAAACTATTTATTGAGAATAGCAAATGTTATCAGTCTTTGCTCATATATTCATACATATTAAACATTGTGACTACATTTGAGAGTAGATTTAATTGACAGTAAAAGTTGAATGTTGTTTATTCATTTGCATTCTTGTTAATATTAAATTACGTATAGTTGCATAATCAGAATCATACCTCTGCATGGTAAATGGATGATCCAGTCCACTGGCATGATCTACATTTCTGCATGCAGTCTCTGCTACTCCAATTTCTAGTTCAAAATTTGTATTAAGTGAAAAAATTTAGTAGCAAAATGAAAACTGTAGACTAGAAGCTCTATGTGAAGCTGGAAGTTTTGATGTTGCTGAAACAAATGCCTACAATTAGCAAGCATGCTCAATATATGTGTCAATATCCATATCAAGCCACATTATTTGCGTTTTGCCTACATACTTTCATGTTTCGGTATGCTAATACTAATTAAAATTTTGGTTTCACATTCACTTCATCTATTTGCTTGTAAAGATGTTGAGAAAAGGTATACATGCATATTTTTCATTGTATTATCGTAGTCAGATTATACTCATTGATGCTCTTTATATTGCCATACTAGTCTATTCCCACTAGTATTAATCAAAGATGATTCTTATTTCAGGAATGGCGTATTGGACCAACCATCGTAACATTGTGTGAACATCTCTTTGTGAGTTTTGCCATCCGTAAGTTACGAAACCAAGCAGATAAATATCTAGCAAACATTAAAGCAGATAAATTTCTAGCAAACATTAAATGGAAGAAAGAGCCGGAGAACAACGATGATCTCAAAGCAATTGTTCCTGCAAAGACAGAAGAAGCGCAAAAGGTAAGGTTTGTTTGGAAATGGGGCATTGCCAAATTCGCGCTTTCCGGTGTCCTGGCATATATTGATGGAAGGTTATGCCGATCCATCCCTAACCCTGTAGCACGCCGAATTGTGAGTGGCTTTCTATTGAGTTTTCTTGACCAAACTAATGGCTGATGAACCTTTTTGTATAGCTTTTCTCTTTTTGTAAATCTCTAGTTCTCTTAAAATCATTTGTTAATATGATTCTCCAACACACTCCCACGTATAAATCCACACACGTTTATGAATCAGCATTTAGGTGTTAACCATTTTCATCATCATTTTGGCCATTGAGTCATTGTTTCAGAGCTTTTTTTCGTTTTCTGGTGCAAAGTTGTCTGATTCACCAAACTCATTAGGATTTTGGTTTATGTACAGTTTACAAGCCATTTTATATTGGGCCTTTAGCGGAAGCGATGTGATTTTCCTTTTAGTTTACTCTTTTTGGGGAAATGTTGAAACTCGAAAGTGACAGGTTGCGCCATCAAGATTTATGAGCCCCCAGTTTGGGCAATAAACTACTGAATTTTGCCCATGGTTTCTATTTGTTTTGGCAATTCGATAATGTCATTTCTGGTCCCCTACTGCTTCAAGTAAGCTTCAAATACTGCATAATTTAACTTAAACAAGCTCTCCTAAATCTGTTGCCTTTATTTTATCATTTATCAAATTTTAAAGCGAAACACATTCATAATTATAATTTTCTGTATTATGTGCCTTTTAATAGAAACAATTTGGCAAGCAGATAATCTATTCAAAGAACTTAATAAATATCTCTGGCACCAATCCATCTTCCAAATTTAGTACTATCTAATTTCTGAATACCTCATTAATTATTACTCATAGCTTCCATGAATCCATGTGCTTTAGCAACCTCTTTTTTATTATTATTACGTTATCAAAATGACTATAAGAACATGTGTTTGGAATCTAAAAACTTGAGTTTAAGGTACCAGGCAGGTAGTGAATCTTATCCATTTCATGAGAGAATCTTTCATTAGATATATATGCCAAGAAAGATTTTTATCTTTTCCCCTGCAAACCTGCAACTAACTTTAGGATGGCGGTAGTCTCACAATCTGCGGCAAATTGGCCATGGGTAGTATTTGTTTTAATCAAATTCACGTCCGTAGATCCAATTTTGATGCAATAACCATAGCTTTATTAGGCACAAATATTGAAGAACATCCAAAATAAAGGTACGAAATCCTTCTTATAAATCCTACAAATTTCGTTACGTATGAAAGAAAGCTAATTGCTGTCATGTGTCAACAACCAATTAACTTTGCCTCCCTCAACTTTATCCTCAACAGCAGATATAGCCGCCAAAAGCACTCTGTTTCACGAACCAAACCATAGGAACTCATAGCTCGTACCCATGGTTGCTTTGCTTTAAGTCGGCTAACAAAAATAGGCGTTAACTTCACTCATTGCAAAAATCCACAATAAAGCTTTAAATAAAGCCTAACTCGCCACTGGTTTGGAGTAGAACGTTGAAAACAACATCCAAAAAACCACATAAAAAAATGGAAGATACAAAACAAAAAAATAAAAAATAAATAAATAAATGCAGAAAATGACCAAAACCCACCGAATTCACACTCTTTTTGGCTATAAATACGAAACCCCATATACCATTTTTCCATTCTCTTTCATCTCTCCAAATTTCCATATTACACTTTTTTTTTTCCTTTCAGTTTTTCTTCCTCAAGAGTGATAGAAAAAAATGGATTTCATGATTTCCAGAGTTCAGCCATCTTTCTCAGGTGGTGCTGATCAGAAAGTTATGGACGTGAATGTGAATAACCAAGAAGAAAAAGACACTACTCAAACACCCAACAGCGTAACCAGCCAGCTTCAAATAAAATCCTCAGCAGTTCGGTCTTCCCCTGAATCTCTGGACAAGGAAGTTGTCTTAAGGCGTATCCGACATCACAAGTGCAAGAACAAAGTCAAGAGTGCTTTCCAGGCTCTGGTTGGCGGCTCAACACAAGGTCAAGAAAAGTGGATGGAACTGGGTGATGCCTTCACTTGTCCTTGAAAAAGGAAACCTCTGAAAAAAAAACCCTTAAATCCATCAGATCAGATTCCAAGTGCGCGCCTTAGAACAGCTGCTGATAAGTAATTACCAATATATTTGACGGTGAAAGAAGAGTTTAAAAGCTCTCTTTAAAAAGCAGCGCATGTTCTTAAAAAGAGCACTTGCAGTTGTAGTATTGTTAATGTCTCTCCCAAATCAGAAAGAAACTACTACTGTGTATTAATCAAATATTTCAATTATTGCAGTTGTGTTTGATTGAACTTTGAATTGGGTTTCTGTTTATGTACTTAATTAGAGTAATTTGATGATCATTTTGATGACATTACTTTTGCAAGCTTTCCAGTACGATCTTGTAATAAAATTACCAACAGGGTTTAAGTATTCGAACATAAGTATAACCAAATCTAAGCAAATCTAAGGACTGTAAATTGCATCTCTTCAGGGGCTTTTACCTGTATTCAGAATCTCAGATATTCATATGTTGTTAAAACTTAAAAGGGTTGAAACAATAGTTTCAGCGGACTTTCCTAAGGAGCTTTTCCTTCTTTTAACAAGTTTAAATAAAGTAAAACCCGATCCAACGAATTTGGCATTTTACCGATTTCTGACTATGACTTGAATAATATTTAAATCACAATATATATGAGTAGAAATTTCGATGATGGTAATGGGTGATTATAATAGTAAATTTGGTAATCGACGTAAGGATTTCTTTAAAATCCATGCTTAGGAGTTAGCATTTGAATACAAATTCTTGGAAGTGATGGGACATGCCACTGAGAGCAAATTATCTGAAATTGGGTCGAGTTCTAATTTAATAAAACTATAGTAAAAGTGAACGTTGGTACTTGGTTGGATCTTTGTATCGTTGAGAGTGATTTGAAACTCCAATAAAGGATCAAAGGGATTATAATAAAAACCCACTAATGAAAAGTAGGGAAGATTGTTGGATTCCAGCAGTAGGACCCAAAATGTGGTATGTTACTAATGGAGGTGAGAGTGTGGACATGGTACCAATGAAATAATGAAATGTAGAGCCTTTTTAATATGATATACTCTTCCCTCTGATGGTAAACAAAAATACTTGCAAACAAGTTCAAAACTTTTGAAGAATACAAATAATAAGGGCCTTCCAAAAGTTTGTCATTCAATTGGCCAAACTAAGAAACCAGAAAGTGGAAAATCAGGTAGAATTTCATCTGGAAACATCATGGTATTCATCAAGAGGTACCTTTCTTAGCGAAGGCAACTCATTTGTCTTCATTTCCTTCTGGCAACAGGGACATAGGCATAAGCTACTTCAAATCCTCCGTAATCTTTTCAATTCCCACCTACATTTAGGAAGTTTGGGAGTGATTTCATGTTTGGAAGAGCCCCTAACTTCATTATAAATTACAATCTTTTCCAGCTTTCGCGTAACCCTGAAGTCGAAAGGACAGTGTTAAGGCGAAGTGCTTGGTTGGAGTTCACTAAAACTGAAGATGACCTAGGAACTTGCATTTTCCTTCTCTTCAAGAACTCCAAGGAATTATGTAAGCATTGAGCGGGTGGTATGTCATTCAAAATAACAGGTTCTAACCTGCAGACAACAATGCAGAATAACTATTATTGTGTGAAATTCTTTGACAATATTACTCTTTCCATAATCTGCTAATGAGAGAAAAGTAATCCCTCACCCTGAGGCTTTCTTCTTTTTCTTTCTTGAAGTGGGCTTTACCTCGGCCTTCTCATCCTCGGAGTCAGATAGGAAAACTTGCCTGCAAACAGAACATATTTTCTTCCTTACATTATTTACATCTAAAGATCAAAATTACCTACAGATAGAAAGAGAGGAAAACACCATACTTTTCACGAGATGCAAGCATTTCAACAATATTAGTAGGAAGCATCCCCTTCCTGGCCTGAGACTCCTCATCATCAGTTTCAGTTTCTACATCTTCTTGGCTTTCAACCTTCACTGATTGGCGAGGAGTTTTTTTTTGAGCCCTAAGTCTGCGACGTTCTTTTCCTTCACGAGCAACCCTGCATAGATGATGTCACATTAAGCTCTTTAAAGCAAAAACGTATTGGCATTTAATGTGAGTAAACATCATGCAATAAGAAGTTTGACATGACAATCACAGTGCAGAGCAGCATTCAATAAATACATATGTTCTATTTGGTTCCCAAAGGAAACCCTTATCTCGAAATAGTAATGAAGATAATAAGATATCTCACATTCCTTCTCAGAATCTGCAAAAATACAGTTGTCTAGCTATCTCTTTCAACTCTAAAGACACATCCAATATATTCTAACACACAATTCACGAATCAAATCAAGTACACTGGTACTGCACTTTCCAGATCATTTCATGAAGCAGGAAGAGCCTGGTAAAATCATAAATCATAGATAACTCAATATTGGCCAATCTCAATTCCTACACTTCACCTTCAAATTACTAATCTTTAGTCACAAATAGAGCTTTTGTTAGGAGAAAGAACTTTAACATCACCATGTAACCACAAGACTGGCCAAACAATCAACCCTGCCATATTCATTAAGTTCATATATATATATTAAACACTTCCATTCAATGAAGTATTTGCCTAATATGGTTACTAGTGTATCAATTTAAACCCTAAGCAGCTTAAACATAACATAGCTACAAATTCTTGCTCTCTTTGCTTTAGCCAATTAATTGGAGAAAGACAATCATATCAAACAGCTAAAAAAAAAGAGAAAGAATTGAGAATGATTAATCATTTACCTGGCCTTGTTTTCTTTCTGAATTTTTCTTATCTCTTCATCTTGCTTTAATCCCTGCAATTCAAAACATTTAGAAAAAACTAAAAAATTTCGATTAAAAACACAAAAGGAAGGGAAGAAAAAGAAATAATGAAAACCTGCTCGTTTGTATATTCTTCGGGTGCGTCAGAGTCGTAATCTTCTTCCCTTGCAGACATGGCTTTGCAGTGTCACTCGTTTTTATCTGAGACTGCTGTTCTGTCTGTCGACTCTCTAGGGTTTAAGGTAAATGCAACCAAAGCAGGATGCCTAGGAGATTTTTTGGTTTTGGACCCCAAAAAGAAAAGGCTTTTGTTGTTTAAGCTAACTACTAGAAACTTAATTATATACGACATCGTTTGAGAAGTTTTTGGATTCTTCGTTTTTGGGCCAGTATCAATAGGGCTTTTGGGTCATTGTAAAAATATTGCACCAAACCCATAGGCTTCTACCAAAAGTCCAAAACTTAAATCTAACGGAAAAAAGAAGCTCTCGTCTGCAGGACGATAGTTTTCAAATGGAAAGATCAGAGATATACCAGCGAGGGACATGGTCGACGGCGAAGAGAAAAGGTCAGAGACTGACTCGATGAGGATGGAGGAAGTTTAAGGGCACAAAATGAGACAGAACGCAACGAAACCGGGCTCCATTCTTGCTACGCCCCTTAGGGTTTCGACTGTTTCTTTCCCGATCTAGGCCGCCGCTCACCTTCCGTCTCCGGCTCCGATTCATCTTCCTGTTCTCCATCACTTCGAAGGTCATTCGTCAATTCTTTTTTTTTTCTCTTTAAATTTCTTAATATTCTAGAAGTTGCTCGCAAGGATTTGATAAGTTTCTTCTTTGGATTTTTGGTGCAAAAATTGCATAATTGTTTATAGCTGAAAAAAACGAAAGAATTTTAATAATCGTTTGAATTGGACTGTTTTGGCTGTTACGTATGCTAGTTTGAAGACAAAAGAAGATACCATTAAGATTTTAGAAGTATATATAGGCAACTCTTTATTATTTTAGAATAAAACAATTTTTTAGAATGGTGTTACATTTTTGTTGTTTGTTAATTTTTAATGAGTCTAGTTGCCTTTTGTGGGTAAATTTTCAATAAGCAATGGAAAAATTGGTAGTAGAGTTATAACCAAGCCAATTCTAATAGGGAATGTTGGGGATATCACATATCGGTTCTTTTGTTTGATTGTGTTGAAGCTAGACCTGTATTGTCTCATATAGAAAAGAATAGTTGCTTTTAATATGCATTCTTGAAAACTTGGCTAGTAGTATTGGAGTTCATCCAACACACTATTTTATTTTTTTGATAAAAGGTTGCTTTATCTTACTTGGAGGAAGAGTAGGTAATTTAAGTTGTAAGATAATCCTAGCAGCTGATTGAGTTGGCATCTAATATATGTGTATGATGTACAAGAGTTGAATTAATTTATTTATGAGTTAAGAGATGGTAATGCAGTCTATTTTATGAATTAAAACTTAGATTGTATGATGAAATTGTCAACTGCAATTTGCAATGCCATCCTCTTAATTGGAATTGGTGTCTTAAGTTTAAGATGTGGTAACTGCCCCTCCCACTTATATTCATTGCATGTCTTTGACTTATGCAGTTCTGCTGATGCATCTAGTTGAGGTCGTTTCCCTCTGCCACAATCTAAAAAAGCATCTTCAACACCAAGGTAAAACTATGAGAAGCTGAGATTGTCTGGTTTGAATTTCTAATTTATTCTATATGTAAGCATAAGTTATATCAAGCAGGGAGTGTCTTATTTAAGCTTTTGACCCTGCTTGATTTAGAAATTTACAATTCAAACTTGTTTTTGATCTGTTATAAGTTACTTGATTTGGGTTCTTACTTCTTAGTTTTTGATCTGTTATAAGTTACTTTATTTGGATTCTATATATGGGCTCTCTTATTTTCAAATCGTGTCCTAAAATCGAGCTTCGACGATTAATCTCATTCTGAAGCAGGATTATTTTGATGTGCAGATTGTCGCACACCTTCGTTCCCAATCTTTGCAAAACCATAGGATCTGTAACAAGGTTCTTTACATTTTCCCTTTCGATTCAAGTTAATTGCTTTGCTTTAGATTTTGTTCTACTAATTAATGGAATTTGTAAAGGATATGCATATATTTTAATCTAATTGTGATATTGAATTTTCATCCGATCTAGATTAATGATTGTGAAGCCTGAATCTAATAAGTAAAACATGGTGGCTGTAAGGGAGGGAAAGAACAGAGTGTATCAGATTTGATCTAAGCGCATTGGGTATATGTTTCGTTTTCTCATGAATATCTAATCTAAGATCTCCTAGGTAAATCAATTTCCCTAATTTGCCTTTGAATTTTGCTTTTTTGCTTCTTTTTTTTCTTTTAATTTTGTTGTTTGGAGAGTTCTATAATATGTTTATTAATCATGAAGTAATTAACTTCAGTCAGGTATCATTTGATTTTGGCTTTGAAGACAAAGAAGGCTGATGAAAGCCATGGGTGTACTGGATACAGACACCCAATTGAGTGGCCAAAAAGCAGGTAGAAGGTACTTTAACTTAATTGTAGTTCATTTTTCACTTGAATTTTGTGCTTGATATGATGAATTAACACTGGCTGCTGCAGATTTGGTACTATAATGTTCCCCGGACCAAGCTGGCAGAAATTATAAGGGGCATCAGAATTGGGTGAAAGTTACTGGAGAGCACCTCATTTCCTGGTGGTGAAAGTTACTGAAGGTTTGAATTTGGTGGAATTAATTATGAATTATGCTTCTGTAGTTTGTAGCATTAGGTTGGGAATTTCTTTGTAAGGATGATGCTTGTAATAATTTATGGTTTTCATTATCATTTAGCATTTATATATTATCCTTTTGATCGATAGTTAATATCTAGAGAAGTTTCTTGCAACATTTACATGGATGATTAGATGTAGTGCCCAATGCTGGTGGATTCTCAAGTTTCTTGAATAATCGGTGTTTCAGGTTTCGGGTCTTGCACAGCACTAAATAAGATGGTCCTGTAGTATCGGTAACCAAACTTGTTCACAAATGGCAATCTGTTGCTCCCAAGCTTCCTGGTGAATTTTTCTCTGTTGTTACAATGAGAAAGGTGAATTCCAGTCAAGATGGCAAAAGAACCATTCGAGCTTCTTTCAGTTCCTTTTTCCATGGTGGGATCGATTTCCTGAATTGGGTTTGAAGAAGGAAAACTGCATTGAATGAGTTGGATCGAAGCAATTCTTTACTTTGGGCGAATTCGAAACCAATCTTTGGATATTTTACTCGATTTTTTACTTTGGGCAAATTTGAAACCAATCATTGGATATTTTACTCGACAGGACTTACAAGACTACTCTCGATTCTCCCTCATTCAAGACGAAGACCGACAAAACTAAGTCGAGGCCTCGGATCGCTTTTTAGCAAAAAATCGTGGCGATTAGTACACGATTTTTGATGCCCAGACACCTTGAAATATTTATATTCATCTAAACAAATCTTAGATACATTGCATTAAAGGATTTGTTTTCATGAGTATTTGTTTCGATTTAATTAGAAATTAATTCAGGAAAAATAAGAAAAAACGATATTAGAAGCATGAAAAGCCCTTCAATCTTTTCGTTGTCGAATCGTATACTTTTATGAGTATTGTGTCCAAAAATTGAGGAAAAAATTTTCGTGACAATTTTTGCAAAATTTTAGCTGAAAACGTGTACTAACCATCACGGTTTTTACTAAAAACGCGTTCCAGTGCCCCAACTCAGTTTTGCTTGATTTTTTCCACCCAAACTCCTTGAAATATCTATATTAGTCTAACAAAATCTCAGCCACAATGGATTAAAAGAATTGTTTTTACGAGCATTTGGATCTTGTTTCGCTTTAATTTGAAATTAGTTCAGAAAAAGAAAAAAGAAAAATGATATTAGAAGCGTGAAAAGCCCTTCAATCTTTTTGGCGTTGAGTTATATATTTTTTACGAGTATTCTGGCCAAAAATTGAGGAAAATTTTTTTGAGTCCACTTTTATAAAATTTTAGCCGAAATCGTGTACTAACCGTCACAGTTTTTTGCTAAAAAGGTAACAATGCGTTCTAGGTCCGTCTCAGTTTTGCATAATTTTTGGCGCGTAAAGTTCTTGAAATATCTATATTCATCTAACGAAATCTTAGCCACAATTGATTTGAGGATTTGTTTTTATGAGGATCAGAATCTTGTTTTGATTTTCTTAGAAATTAATTCAGAAACATATGTGAAAAACTATATTAGAAGCATGAAAAGCCCTTCAATCTATTTGGCTTGAGTCGTATATTTTTCTCGAATATTATGGCTAAAAATCGAGGCAAAATCTTTCGGGTCAATTTTTGCAAAATTTTAGCTGAAATCGTGTACCAACAATCAGGGGTTTTGCTAAAAACGCATTTCGGGGCCCCGGCCCAGTTTTTCTTGATTTTTGTCACCCAAACTCCTTGAAATATCTATATTCATCTAACCAAATCTCAATTACATTGGATTTAAGGATTTGTTTTTACGAGCTTCGGAAATCGGTTTCATTTTATTAGAAATAAATACGGAAAAAAACCAGTGAAATCGAAATTAGAAGCACGAAAACCCTTCAATCTTTTCGGTGTCGAATTGTATACCTTTTATGAGTATTGTGTCCAAGAATTGAGGAAAAACTTTTCGGGACAATTTTTGCAAAAGATTAGCCAAAAACGTATACTAACCATCAGGACTTTTACTAAAAACGCGTTTCAGGGCCCCAGCTCAGTTTTGTATGATTTTTTCCGGCCAGACTCCTTGAAATATTTATATTAATCTAACAAAATCTTAGCCATATTTGATTAAAAGAATTGTTTTTATGAGCATTTTTAATCTTATTTCACTTTAATTAGAAATTAATTCAGAAAAAAATAAGAAAACCGATATTAGAAGCGTGAAAAACCCTTCGATCTTTTTGGCGTTGAGTTATATATTTTTTACGAGTATTCTAGCCAAAAATTGAGGAAAATTTTTTTGGGTCCATTTTGTAAATTTTAGGCGAAATGGTGTACTAACTATCATAGTTTTTTTTTTCCTAAAAACGTGTTCCGGGCCCCTTGTTAATTTTGCATGATTTTTGGCGCGCAGACTCCTCCAAATATCCATATTCATCTAACGAAATCTTAGCCACAATGGATTTGAGGATTTGTTTTGACGAGCATCGGAATCTAGTTTTTATTTTCTTAGAAATTAATTCGGAAACAAATATGAAAAAAGATATTAAAGGCGTGAAAAGCCCTTCAATATTTTTGGCAAGAATTGTAAATTTTCTCGAGTATTTTGCCAAAAATTGAGTAAAAATTTTTCGCGTCAATTTTTGTATAATCTTAGCCGAAATCATGTACTAACCGTCACAGTTTTTTGCTAAAATCATGTTTCGGGCCCCGTCTCATATTTGCATGACTTTTGGCGCGCAGACTCCTTGAAATATCTTTATTCACCTAACTAAAACATAGCCACATTGGATTTAAGGTTTTGTTTTTACGAGCATTGGAATCTTGTTTTGATTTTATTAGAAATTAATTCGGAAACAAATATGAAAAACGATATTAGAGGCGTGAAAAGCCCTTCAATCTTTTTGGTATGAATTGTACATTTTTCTTGAGTATTATGGCTAAAAATTGAGACAAAATCTTTCGGATCAATTGTTGCAAAATTTTAGCCGAAATCGTGTACTAA
>AWUE01017872.1:0-20406 GCA_001974825.2 Corchorus olitorius | reverse complement strand
ATCGGAATATTGTTTTGATTTTATTAGAAATTAATTCAGAAACAAATATGAAAAACGATATTAGAAGCGTGAAAAGCCCTCAATCTTTTTGGCGTGAATTGTATATTTTTCTCGATTATTTTGGCCAAAAATTATGGAAAAATTTTTGGGTCCATTTTGTAAAATTTTAGCCAAAATCATGAACTAACCATCAGGATTTTGGCTGAAAACGCATTTCGGGACCTCGGCTCAGTTTTGCTTGATTTTTGCCGGCCAGACTCTTTGAAATATCTATATTCATCTAACAAAATCTCAACCACATTGGATTTAAGGATTTGTTTTTACGAGCATCAGAATCTTGTTTTGATTTTATTAGAAATTAATTCTGAAAAATATATGAAAAACGACATTAGAAGCTTGAAAAGCCCTATAATCTTTTTGGCTTGAATTGTATATTTTTCTCGAGTATTTTGGCCAAAATTTGAGGAAAAATATTTCGGGTCAATTTTTGTAAAATTTTAGCCAAAATCGTGTACTAACTATCAGGGTTTTTGCTGAAAACCCATTCCAGGACCCCGGCTCAGTTTTGCTTAATTTTTGCCGCCCAGACTCTTTGAAATATCTATATTCATCTAACTAAATCTTAGCCACAATGGATTTAAGGATTTTTTTTACGAGCATCGGAATCTTGTTTTGATTTTATTAGAAATTGATTCGGAAACAAATATGGAAAACGATATTAGAAGCGTGAAAAGTCCTTCAATCTTTTTGGCGTGAATTGTATATTTTTCTCGAGTATTATGGCTAAAAATTGAGCCAAAATCTTTCGAGTCAATTTTTGTAAAATTTTAGCTGAAATCGTGTACTAACCATCAGGGCTTTTGCTAAAAACGCCTTTTTGGGCCCCGGGTCAGTTTTGCTTGATTTTTGCCGCCCAGACTCCTTGAAATATCTATATTCATCTAACCAAATCTCAGCCACATTGGATTAAAGGATTTGTTTTTACGAGCATTTGAATCTTGTTTCGATTTAATTAGAAATTAATTTAGAAAAAAGTAAGAAAAACGATATTAAAAGCGTGGAAACACCTTCAATCTTTTTGGCGTTGAGTTATATGTTTTTTATTAGTATTTTGGCCAAAAAGATGAGGAAAATTTTTTCGGGTCAATTCTTGCAAAATTTTAGCCGAAATCGTGTATTGACTGTCACAGTTTTTGGCTAAAAACGCGTTCTGGGGCCCCTGCTCAGTTTTGTATGATTTTTGGCATGCAAACTCCTTGAAATATCTATATGTATCTTACTAAATCTCAGCGACAGCCGAAATCGTGTATTGACTATCACAGTTTTTGGCTAAAAACGCGTTCTGGGCCCCTGCTCAGTTTGTATGATTTCTGGCATGCAAACTCCTTGAAATATCTATATGTATCTTACTAAATCTCAACGACATTGGATTTAAGGATTTTTTCTTTTACGAGCATCGGAATTTTATTTTTATTTTATTAGAAATTATTTCAGAAACAAATAAAAAAATAATTTTAGAAGCGTGAAAACCCCTTCAATCTTTCTGGCGTGAATTGTATATTTTTCATGAGTATTATGGTTAAAAATTGAGGCAAAATCTTTCGGGTCAATTTTTACGAAATTTTAACCGAAATCATGTACTACTATCACGGTTTTTGGCTAACAAAAAATGTATGATTTAAATCATTCATAACAATTTAACTTAATTAAATGTAACAATTTAACAAAACAATTTTTATTAGACCCTAATTAAATGTAAACAAAAAATAGTCTGATTTACCCTTTTATAATATTTTTAAAGATTTCCAAGTATTTATTATAAAATATCACTTATGGTTGTGGTGATTCCACATCTCTATTACGTGGTAATTCCCACAAACTCAAGTTTATAGAATCATTAGTCATCACTCTATATGTACGACCATAAGTCCCAATTTTGAGTTTCGGCCTAATTCAGGCCCATATTTAGCCAGATTCAGGCCCAATAGCCCAAATCTCAACGAATATTAGGCCCAATTTAGTCCCAAATATAGTATCTAAAACTCAGATTCTGCCCAATAAATAGCGCAATATGATTAATATAAGAAACCGTTTTTGGCCCATTTTAAGGCCGAAGTTTGGAATAATTTCCAATCTGTACAAGTCCCAATTTCGTCATTATTTGAGCCTAATTAATAATTAATGCCCAATTCAAGGCTGAAAAGGTGCAGTCACATATATTCCAACTCCTATAAATAAACTGCACTAGATATCTGGCACTCACATTATGGTAGTAATGAAAATAGCTCTGACATAATCAAAAAAAAAAAACTTGTGCCAAAAAAAAAGCTTCGACATAATCATGTTACCCTATGTAAAGAGTTATAGAAATGGATTAGCTGGGTTTAAACTTTAAAGCTCAGTTGATCAGCACCTAGCCTCCCAATGAGTATGTGATTCCTTCAAACTAAACAATAGCCCGCTCCAGACATATATGCACAGACAAACATGAACAAGCATGAGTAGGCAAATGCATGCATGGACCTCTTAACAAAAAAGAAAACGAGAACTTTAACATAAAAGAAAAGAACTTTAGGAATGCACGATATCAACAGTTATCTGGCAATTCATTATTACCCTTCTTCATTTAAACAACTTACAAATCTTGGTTTCATGAGGGTTGATGGACCCCTTAGAAAGAAACTATCAGAGTCATTTTCTGTAGCACTGGAATTCATGGCAACACCATCCTTTGAACCACTCAATAAATGGAGTCCAGAAAAATGGTCACCCCAAATATCATATGTATATTCATCTCCTAGTCTACCCTTACCTTCTGGTTTCATGGTTTTCTGGTCACAGAGTTTGGACCCGGGAGCTCGAGCATGAGGAGCAATAACAGATGTTGACGCCAGAGTAGAGAAGCTCAGCATACTAGGGGAAGCCCTACCAGGACAGGGAAAAGTAGCAGAGGGCAAGAGAACAGGATTTGAAACTTTTCTTGGTACTGTAGACTGCTCTCGAGTCAAAGAATGCCAGTTGTTGCTGCCTTGTTCCACAGAAACCTTAGGTCCCGAAATATTTGCTTTGAGAATAGGTTCAGGATCTTGAACTTTCTCACACGTTTGGTCAGCCAATTGTGTAAAAGGATTTCTACCCTCAACGGATTGGTCAACATCAGGAGAGAGTAACCATGTCCGATTAGGTGTTACAGATGTTATAGGGGACAAGGGTGATGAAGGTGTTGAATTTCCACTTTGACTACTTGAAACTTCAATCAGTCCTGTAAATACACCTTTCCTTTTCCTTCGCCTTCTTCCCTTTTCTTTTCCAGTCCTGATTGTGAGGTTACCAGCTTGAGGTGCTTCCTTCATATCAGGATTTTCAGCTACAGCAGATTTCGAGGGCAAAGATGACAATGAACATTCCCTTTGAGGAACTAAGAAATTCTCAATTTCCCGGCCAATTTCAGTAGTTTGTTTTGCTTCTTGATCAGTTAGGTCCAGTTCCTTGGTCCTAACCTGACCATTTGAGCATCTGCCATTAGAAACCTCCTTCAAAGATTTACCATTCCGAACTGAACTCAACAACCCATCCATTTCAGCTGACATGGAAAACTTACTGTTTCTTTGATTACGATTGGCACAAGAAGATTTCCCTCCAGTCCTAATTGCAGTGATGGGGTTCTTCTCACTTTTGTATAAGAAATCTTGGGATCCCAAGACTATTGCTTGGTGAAAGATGAAACAGAATATTAGAAACAATAAAGAAGCAGAAAGAAGAATTGCAATAGAGAGTTCCTTTAGCCGCATCCAGAACACTGATTTCTTACAGAGATTAATCATATCAACAGGGAGAGTTGCCTTCATTGGTATGACAAGAATTCCTGTAGCCAAAGCCAATTCAAGATCTCTATGTACCATACCTGCTGAAAAATCTGGCTGGTATGATATCAGAAGCTTTGTTGACTCTCCAGGTTCAAGAGAGAAACCTTTACAACCATGCACCATAAAGCCATCAAGTACACACCTTCTCCCAGAAACCTCAATGCTTTTTACCTCAAGCGGCAAGTCCCCAGTGTTCTTGGCATACAGCTCTTTTGAAAATGGCTGAGAACAGGCATGATTAGTCTCTTCCATGTTGAAAAGCATTTGAGGAGAGATGTTTAGAGAAGTCGGCAAGTTGAGGTCAAATTCTACACTGCGAATAGGCTGTGAGCCCTCAAACAGGACTAGAGAAACTGACCCTCCAAATCCCCTCAAAGATAACCACTCAACACCAGAAAGATTGTTCCTTATCAGTGCTGAACTTGTCCACCCACAACGATTTGAAGGGTGAAATAATATCGGCCCAAAAGATGCTCTTCCATATGGATGAACATAGGCCTCTGTCTTTGCACTCTCCCCTAATGAAAACCCATATTTCATTGGCATAGCAGATGAATTGTGAGTCAAGCTACCAGAAGGGGGCTGCAAAAAAGCATCTTGACTCCTGCATTCATCAACAATTTCTCCCGAGTTAAGGATGAGCTGCATTACAACTGGCTGCTTGCTAGGATTTTTTACAGTGATCCACTTGGAGCAGTGACTTCCAACTTGAACCATTGGAAACAGTACCTCATGATCATCAAGCACTGACATGCCACTAATGGTACCTTGAGATTTCCAATTTCCAAGTACCAATTCGTCTGCTTCAGCTGTCTCCAACACCTACAGAGATAGTCACATGACCTTAGGCACACTGAACATAGATCTTCTATGCTTTTCTAAAATCATAAAATGCTGATACCGTAAAAGCATCTCATCTTGTGTGTGTGTGTGAGCACAGACATATGAAAATAGGATGGGGACGAAAAAAAGACCAATGTGACAGTGAGGTTGTCCTGCATTTATAAGAGGAGAATGTTTGGAAGGACATAAAGGAAGAAAGTTTCCATAGCATTTAATTAAGGGCATTCCTTGCATGCTCAAGTGAATGTGTGAGCGTGTGACAATCAAAACAAAAACATTTTGAAGTTTCTTAAAGAGAAGTAACTTTCATGATTTCTTTGATCAAATCCCCCTTGCTGCAAAGTTTTAGAAGACTTCAACTAGTCACTATGCATACTTTCCGACCAGCAGATATACCCATACAAATTTTATTGAATTGAAAGCACCTTAAAACAAGATGACAAATCAACGTGCTCTATACATGACCCTACACAAAAAGGAAGCAATTATGGAACGACTTTCGCACAAAGTCTCTACAGTTCTTCAGAGTTAGTTCTTGTGCTTGCATATCCAAGCACTCAATAATATACAATGATCTTGCTTAAATACCTAACCAAGGAGCAGACGACATGGAAATTTACAAGTTTTAAGGTTCTATAACATATGCACGAAAGGTAGGAATCTATAAGCCAATTAAAAGTGCATTGGAGGATTAGTGACCAAGAACAATAAACAAGTAAAAAGACAAACCTTGGCCCATGATGCCAACTGCATGCCATGACCCAGTGGCCCTGTCTTTGTATTGGCAGATTTATCAGGCTGATGCTCATAGCTCATGGACAAATCTTTCGGATGTTGCTTGCAAATATGGATTATATCCTCACAAGAAACTTCAATCTGAGGGCTAATAGAGTCATTTGTCATTATGAGTAACTTACAACTTCTGATAGTTTTTGATACTTCAGAGAAAGAATCATGGATTCCAACTGGCAGTTTAGTGCAAGTAATCACAGCGATGTGTGTAACAGCACCAGGGAAAAGCAGCAACCCTTCCATGTACTTGATATTGAAAATCTTTGTATCTGCAACTTCACTGATCTTAACAACACTGAGCACATAGGGAGCAACATTTTCCACAGAGACAGCAACAAAAATAGTTTCACTGCTATCATTTGGCACAAGAGCCTCAAGGGAAACTGAAAGAGAACTTGCTTGATCCTCATAGGATGGTGTACTGTCCAAATCAACTTCAAGTGGAACCATAACTATCTCTGACTTGTCTTGTGAAGACCTCCACAACTTCATACAGAAAGCACCAAAGATTGTTCCTTTTGATTGAAAGGATAAATCAATCTCTATGATAGTTTCACTGCTTTGAGGATCGATTTCCCAGCTTCTATTTAGCCTCATACCCATAAGTGGAAAACCAACTTTACCACTGTTCATGACCAACCCATCCTCAGCACTAAGCAAGCTGTGCCCATCAGAACCCTGGAAGTTTTCTTTTAAACAAACTGCTTCAGTATGGTGGGTAGTATTCCCTAGAGAAACTGATATCCATGCAGTTATTTCCTCCACGTAGAGGGTTTCATCGAAAGGATTAAACAAAGACACATCCTTACTCAACTGTCCACTAGAAGGAATATCCAGGCTTACTAATGGCTGAATCTCATATGGGGATTCAACGGCATAACCCCTAGCCTGAACCAAGAAACCACCAGAGCTTGTTTGCAAGACGAGGTGAGCTGATGATGAGCCCACCCATCTAGGTAAGAAAACAAAACATATTGATACTACTTCACCAGGTCCAAGCAAAACCTCACTAAAATTGCAGGGGTAGAACTGTATGCTGGTACTGAATGGTTCATAGACATGTAAAATACTGTCATTGCATGTATTTGCTACTGTCAAGTAAGCCACGGAAGGTAAAAATAAATATTTTTGTCCCCAATCCATTACAGCAGGACTTATATCTACATTAGGTAAAGACGAAACTTCAAAAGAACCTGACTTTGTCACCTCTATGTTGTTTTCCATCCTAACACTTGTACTCTTCTGATTTTGTGTAGGTCCTCTACATGAAGAAATATCATTTTGAGTAGCACCATCCGTAAGAAAGGATGAAAACTCATGGACACCACCTCTGGAATACAAAGAACAAGAAACCATCCTGCCATTCAATAATCTAAACACACCATGGTTAGATAACCAACTTCTATTGTTTCCCTGCCCTCTAAGGTTACTTGGTTCTACATAAGATGTATCACTATGAGACTGACTCCTAGAAACTTCTAAACCGCCTACTTCAATTTTACTCTCCTCAGTCGAAAAGCCAGGCAATGTTGAAGGAAAACAGAACAAATGAGAATTAGTGCAGATACTCTCAACACTTAAACGGGTCAAAGAAGTTCCTGTATCATAGCCAGCATTTGTATCACCAACAAGATTTTCTTGAATACCAACATGATGATTATCTCCATGGTACTCACAGCCTTCATGTTCCTCCATTGTTGGCATAACATTCACAGAACAAGGTTCAGATGTAGTTAAGCAAAAAATGGTACATGAGAGAACCAAGAAAAAATTGAATGCTTTAGCCAGTCGATACATTGCCCTGAAAAAACAAGCAATATGTTGCAACCAGTTATATTTACTCCCTTGTTTTCTTAAACATAAAGGAATGAAAAAAAAATTAAATAATAAGGGCCTCAAATTTCTCCACTTTCTCAACGTTTACTAAACAACCAACATTTATAAACCAAGGGCATTTCTCACACCAGAATGAATAATAATTAAATAATCACTTAATTTTTCTAAAAAAGAAAAAATGTGGAAAAGGGGGTGCCAGGAACAACTTTCCCTTTTCCTTCATTTTTAACTATTCTTTTAATATTTTATGCGGATGATAGCTGAAGAAACAAAGAAAGCAAAAAAAACAGGCTAAAAAATCAATAAACAAGAATATGCCGGCAAGGAAACAGTTTTATCAATATAATTATTTACTATTTATTACAGATACAGTGATCATTATTATACTTACAGCACCTGGTGATTTAGTAAAGCATAAAAGAAAAGTAACCAAAAAATAGCTGTAAATTTTATTTTGTTTTGCTTATTACCACTTACAGGCTCGGAAAATTTATCCCAAAAGAAATTAAAAGCTCGGAAAAGTTGAGTAAAACGAAGAAAAAAAAAACAAGGAGAAATTGAAACGTTCACTAATAGAAAAGATTTGCACACTGTTTAAGGCAACTTAAACAAAGTCTTGACAAGGAAAAAATCAAAATTTTCATCTGCTCACGGTAAAGAAAGCAGTTTTTACAAAACCAAAGAAGCAATCGGGACTTACAAGGAGTTTCAAAAATGGAAACCAATAAAGTGATCGAAGTTCTAAAAGAAGTAAGCAATAAAAACATAAAAGGAAACTGGAATCGGATGAAGAAAGATTGTGCTTGGAAAGGTAGAAAGCGCGAGAAAATGGGAAGGAAAGTTTGAGGAAGTGATAAGAGAGTTACCGGAGAGAGCTGAACATGGAGAGCTGCTTTCGAGCTTCGACGATCGTTAGGGTTTTGGACTCCATCTTCCAGTAAAGAAGAAAACCATCTGATATTTTTTTCTTTTTTAGGGGAATTTTTAGGGAATTTGTTTTCCTTTCCTTTTTTCTTAATTTTAAAACCAACGAAAAATGTAAGCTTAGAACAGAAGCGCACCTGATAACAGCGAATGAATGGCCGCCGAAAATGAGAAGAAAAAACGAAAAAAGACTCTCAAATTACTAGATTGTCCACCATAATAAAGTCTCCAAAACGTCACCGTTGAGCTGATTCGAATTAGATTCTGTCAAATGAGGATGGGTGAAATTGGAATTTAATGAAAACGCAGTCCAACTAAAGTTCATGGGGAATTTCGAAGACTTTAGGTTTTGAAAAAATACGAAAATACTTTAATAATATAGTTTCCCGTAATGAACCGGCCGACCAAGGCATCCCGCTTATGCACATTAATTCACGAATTACTAAACTTTAAGTTTGAATTCTCTGTTTTGCCCTTGGTCCCGACTTCCTTGCCCCAACGGCCAACACCCACCAGGTTGCCAGCTACAGCTATCTAGAGCCATGGAGAATTGGAGATGGAGTTGAGCTCAGCGCGGAAAAAGGAAACCCTTGGCGCGTTGTGGTGCGAGCCTGACCGAACCGCACGGCTCGTTGTTCAAAGTCGTCTCAGTCTGCGTCAGTCATGTCCTTGAGTGGAACCAGTGAGGGTATTTTTGGGAATTCGGATGAATTGGCAGCAGGGTGACTTGGTGAAGATATAGTGTGGTGCACTTGTACATTTGTTTAAGTGCACCAACATGTTTGTTTCTTAATGGCTAAGATGTTCAGATCATTTTTTAGTTAATAATTTCTGAGTATATTAGGATTCGGATTTGCTGTTGTAAGAAGACTTTTTTTGTTCTATCTTTTTTTAGGTAATAAGATTTTTTATTCTATCTAGTAGGAGTAGTAGTATATCTACAGGGGGATTTATGCACTAATTACATTTGATTTTTTTCTTATCAGGATTATGCACTGAAATTCTCATTTTAAATGCATTTAAATGCTAATCATCATTAATCTCTTCTAATAAATGATAAATTAATTACCCTAAAAAATAAATGAGAAATTAAATATAATCATTAGTATATTATTTATTTATGATTTTAACTTTTAGCCACTCGAATTGGCTTAAATAGACACTTTGCACTCTAAACTTTAAACTGTGTCATTTTCCTTCTTGAATTTAGAAATTGGCCAATTTATCCCCTGACATGACAGACTAACAGTGTTATTAACAGATCCGTTAAGTCCCAGCAGAATTGCTAACATGCCAACTTTTGATGATGTAGCTTTTCCACATCAACGCTCATGTGGGACCCGTCATATTATTTTAGGTCATGTAAGGCTCACATGAGCGCTAAATACCACGTCAGCAAATCTAATGGGATTTAACGGCATCCATCACGTTAAAGGAGGCATTGATCCAATTTTATAAATTTAAAGGAGAAAGTGGCACATTTAAAGTTTAAGGGACAATATGTCCTAAATTTACAAAGATCATGACCAAAATGACTATTCAACCCACTCGAATTGCATCAACTCATAGGCTTTCTTACAATAGTAAAATCATATCCACTAATATACAAAATCTTAAACTTACCTTACACATCAACCTTCTCAAAACTTGGCATTAAACTTGTGGCTAAATTAATTATTATATAAGTCGGCACAATTTTAATTGTTGGGACTAAGATCTGATGACATGAAACTTGACTAATTATGAGTTGAGATAGGCTACAAGATCAAAGAAACCTTAAACATCTACTCTTTTCATTCACAACACTAAAAGTCGAAATATTGTTTATTTATTTTGGAGTACATTACACTTATTTCATTCTATGGAACATATATTGAAAAAAAATTTCTCTTAAATAAAGATCACATGATAATTACAAAATAGTAGAATGAATTATGAATTCCTCCAAATTTTAAGAATTATTGAGTTTTATGAGTTCCTCAAAACCGGAACTAGTGGAAAATCTCTAGCATCATCGTCAACTCTCGTAATAAAAGCCCTAGCTTTCTTTTTTTTTCCAGATTAAAAATAAAAGCCTGGCTAGTAGCCTAGCATCAGAATCTTTTTTGTAATCGATTAATTATTTATAGTAAAAAATATAGCCTATATAGGTACTACTTTCGTGTGCAAAAAAATATATATATAAGTACTTTCTTTATTAATTAGATTCTATTCTAGTTGTGAGAACATCATGCGCTTCCAACTACGTGAAACACACTGTCCCTTCGATCTGATTCTAAGAATAACATCACACCGCGGTAACATTTACATCCTCATTGGCGCGTGTAGGAAAGAGCTGCTCCTCCAGAAATGCCCACACAAAATGAATTCAATTAATTAAAGAGGGAGAAGTAAACCGAAAACGGAGAATCGTAAGTTAACGGAAAACGTGAGACAACAACTTGGCGGCGCTGTCACAATCCCCTGGATTCCCTCGACCATCAGCTCAATCTACGCCGTTTGTTGGTAAAGTAGGCATCATCCACCGTTGGTTTCCACGAAGTCGATTCCACGTGGATGATCACTGTTCGCTGTGGGACAGTAGGTAGGGACAAATGAAGTAGTTGTCCTAACCAAGGCTTTGATGATCAGAGAGGATCGAACGGCTCAGGATTAATGAGTGGACTCCCTTTGCTCCTATAGGGGTGGGTCCCTTGTGACTTGGTCGGTGTAGTGAGAACACTGAAATTGGTGGGACTAACAAGGCAAATAGTCTTTCCCGTATGAATCATGATGTTTACTTATATATTCGTTCGTAACTCTTTTGTTTTTATGCGGGTGTTTATTTTCTATGCAGGGTGGCACACTCCTTGTTGTAATAACATCATAAAATTTTCCACAATGTCAAGTCATTTTCTTACCCAATCAGCTATGATATTTGTTCACAAAAAGAAAGAAAAACAAAAATTAGAAAGTAGAAACTGTATAAACAGCAGATATATGAAAGAAGCTTATTTAACAAATCCAATCAACTTGGATCCTAATCTGTTGAGAGCAAAATGCTCAACAAGGACAATCCGTGAAGACCGTCGTCCTGAGTCTCTAAGACCTTGAACTCGATGACTTGCACAGGAGAGAAAGCTTCCGGGTATGGGGATGGAATCCCGCGTTAGCACTCAGACGATCAAGTCAGTATCGAATCCTTGAGTTAATTGAAAGATTCTTAGAATTCAAAGTCTAGAGTTTTTGGAATATCCACAATAAAATGAGGGATTACCCTTTATATAGGCATTAGATGCCAGATGATACGTTATACGGATATCGTACGGATGAATACATCTTACCTAGATCGGATCCGAGTCATGGATTATCCCATCAGGTGGTGAAGGGTCTGACGTTCGTCAGGTCGTCTAAACAAGTGTTGTATGGATGGTACTCAACACAATCAAATTATCAAATCTAAGTTTTATTTAACAATTTATTTCAACGATAAACAAGAGGAGCTTAAAGCCTTACCATTAAGAAAATTTCCCTCACTATCATTTACTAAAAATAAAGAACCAAAGACTTCGAAAATCAATTCTCACAAGTCCCAAAGACCCGCAAAGACGAATGAATCCAATTTGTAATTAACCCATTTACTATGACACTTATCAGTTCATTCATAGACCCACACGCAATGACTTTTCTTAAGCTCTATGTGGAATCCTCAGCCAGAGACAAATCGAAATTTCCTTGCATTTATTCCCTTGATCGTGCTTTGTTACCTTTTGGATTATGAGTATTACAAAATGATGATAACATTTGCTCTGTTTTCTTATTGGAGAGAATCCAAAATGATATTTTACCAAGCTTCAAAACTCTCCTTCTCAATAACGATTCTTTTTCTTATCTTCCAACCAAATTCGTTTAACGCGGAGATAAACAAGTGCCATGGCTCCTGCAAAACTAGCAATTTTTCCATTTCCTTGCCGTATCCGTTCGGATTCTCGGCGGGTTGCCCCATCCAACTCAACTGCACCGATGCGGGCGTCACAATTGGAAAATTTGTTGTGCTGAATATAACTTCAGCGGATATCGTCATCAAACTTCCCGCCAAATGCGACCGAGAAGTTGCTTCAATCTCCGTTCTGTTCGGTGAGAACTATGCGCTCTCTTCCGCCACTAGTCTCCTGCTTCAAAACTGCTCGAAGCCATTATCTGGTCCTTGTGAAATAAGGCCTATGTTTATTGAAGCATCGCTTAAACTCAACTCGTGCGCGTCTAGAAGTGATAACATGAGTTGTTTTAATGGCGTCGCAGGTGAGAAGTTGTTGAGTTTCGATGAAATTAATAATAGCCAGTGCCGTTTCTTGTTCTCTGCGACTACGATTGTAGCAAGAAACTCATCGGTTTCTTTGGATTTGGAACGAGTTAACTTGGGATGGTGGCATAAAGGGGAATGTAACTGTGATCAAAATGCTAACTGTACCAAAGTTATGAAAGGGAATAGTACGGTAATGGGGTATAGGTGTTCTTGCAAGGAAGGGTATGAAGGAGACGGGTTCAAGGAAGGCGGTGGTTGCCGGAGAGGTGAGTCAATTTAAATCTCCTACTCCTGCCAATTTTTTTTTTTTTTCCTCCGGCTTCTCTCTGACCCTCTTGCCAAATAGTATATATATGAATTGTTACTTTGTTAGTCACCAAATAGTAAAAAATAATATGAATCGGATGGAAATCCCCTGTCCTAAATTTTGTGCCCCACTTTATGCCTCATTCATCAAATCATGCCACATGTCCCTTGTGTTATATCTTGTTTGTTTTTAAGTTTTAACAAGTAATATTTATACAAGAAAATAAAATAAGAAACTCACATAAACACTAGGTTTAGCCCCAAATTAACAATAAATAATTATATATAAGGGTTAGTCCTAAATTTTAATATATTCCCTATATGGTTTTAGAATGAAAATATAAAATTTAATTTAATTACGCAAACAAGGAATAACATTAAAAAATGAAAAATGACACGTGTCATTATTTGATGGATGGGACACAAATGGGGCACCAAAATTGGGGTAGAGGATTTTCGTTCATATGAATTGCTTAATTCAAACTTGCTACTGGTAGAAATGCTTAACTTTGAATGAACGGATTTATCTATAGTTTCTTTAATGAATATAAAAAATTAAAATATTTAAGCACGTAATTAAGAAAATACTTAATGCCTTTTTATCCATGAACTGAATTTGTATGATTTTGACATTCTGCCTCCTAAACTTTAATTTTGGATATTTTGACCCATAAACTTGCAATTTGAAGGCATTTTAGTCCCCCTCAAACAATATTGCTGACGTGGCATTCAGAGCCTTGGTCTGATGTGGTCTTGCCATGTGGCATTTTGGTTCAACGTGACATTTTTAGTCCGACATGGCATTGCCACGTCAGCAATACCGTTTGAGAGAGACTAACATATCCTCATATTGTAAATTTAGGGGGCAAAAAGTCAATTTTAGATAAGTTTAGGGGCAAAAAGGGCCCTTAGTCATTAAGAAAATGTCACCAAGTTTTGAGAAATCTAACTATTGTAATTTGATTAATTTTTATCGTTTTCTCATTTCTTTTCTTGAATCTCTTGTAATTACCAGTTCCTCGATGCAATTTTCACCATTATATGTATGGCAAATGCGGGGGAAGGGGATCTGAAAGAGTTGTCGTTCCCGTTGCCATTGGAGGTATAATTTGTGTGAAATTTTAGTGCACTTTTCTAATACTCATGTTGTTCTCTCTGCCAATCAATGGAGCAATTATCTATATATCCTAAGATACGTCTTATATTTTTGCAGGTGTTTGTCTTGGCTTCGGATTGTTGTTTCTAATTCATAAGCAGTACCAATTTTTAGTACACAAAAGACTGAAGAAAAAGTTCTTCGAGAGTAATGGTGGTCTACTGTTGCAGCAACAAATATCGAGTGATCAAGGTAATATTGGGAAAACCAAAATTTTCACTTTAAAAGAGTTGGAAACAGCAACAGATCATTTTAATGAGAACAGAGTACTTGGAAAGGGTGGCCAAGGTACTGTCTTTCAAGGAAAGTTGGTCGATAGAAGAATCGTTGCAGTCAAAAGGTCTAAACTAGTTGACAAAGATAAAATCAAAGAGTTTGTCAATGAGATTGTCATCCTTTCACAAATAGATCACAGAAATGTGGTGAAATTAGTAGGATGTTGCCTGGAGACACAAGTTCCTCTGCTTGTCTATGAATTTGTCCCCAATGGAACTCTTTTTCAGTATCTTCATAATCAAAATTCTGATCAGTTTCCATTGACTTGGGAAATGCGTGTCCGAATTGCATCAGAAGCTGCCGGCGCTATCTCTTACTTGCACTCAGTAGCATCAATTCTCATTTATCATCGAGACATCAAGTCTACAAATATCTTGTTGGACGACAAGTATAGAGCAAAAGTATCAGATTTTGGAACATCAAAGACCATTGCCATTGATCAATCTCATGTCACAACTCTAGTTTATGGCACAATGGGTTATTTGGATCCAGAATATTTTCAGACAAGTCAGTTCACCGAAAAGAGTGATGTTTACAGCTTCGGTGTTGTTCTTGCTGAGTTACTAACAGGGAAGTCCCCTGTTTCTCTTGAAAGGTCCGGAGAAGATAGGAGTTTAGCCACATATTTTGTTGTCTCCATGGAACAGGATCAACTTTTTGATATTATTGACGTTAGACTTTTGGATAACTGTTGCTCATCAGAAATCATTGCTGTAGCTGGGGTGGCAAAGAAGTGCTTGAGCTTAAACGGGAAGGATCGACCTACAATGAAAGAAGTTGCAATGGAGCTGGAAAAAGTTCAACAATTGCGCAAAAATATGAATGCTCAGCATAATAGTGAGGAAGAAATTGAATATTTCGGAGAGCTGGACTTGCTGGAGATATCTCCTATATAAATAAACATGTTAACAAGATGGACACCCAGACACAAAAAGCCCAACTTTAAATGTTGATAGAACCCAAGACAAGCCCAGCTTTACTAAAATAGGCTTATTTTGTTGTTGTTTTGTAGCCTACATCGAACAATATCATCACACATAAAAATTAGGCTAAAATTGCTTAATGGGTTAATTGCTCCATTCAAGGGATCTAATGTTTCAATTCAGACTTAATTTGGGGTTGAACATTTTTAATAGTGGGCTAGTGACGCAAGAACCTTTTGTCCTAACTTTTAAAATCGGTTCAATTCGAGGCATTTTGTCAAATAGTAGTGCAAGAACCTATTGTTTCAAATTCTAATTAACCATACGAAAATGTTGTATCTATATTTGACATATTACCCCAAATTGACCCGATTTTGAAACATTTTATCTCAAATCAACCAAATTAAATGTTCTACCACAAATTATGTCTAAATTGAAACATTTTGCCATGAATTTGAAAATTAGCCATATAAAATTATAAATAGTTTTGATTTATGAAAAACCTATGGAATGCGAGTTCAAGCACCTTGTTGCTAATTAATGACGATTCACTTGTTTATGGATCACCGTAACCAATAATTAGACAATCAACAAAGGCTTGGTAAATAAAAATATACATAAGATGATTCAAAAGATCAATCTCTCAAATTCAATCAGGTTGGAGTACATTGGCCAAAATGAATAATCCTGTTGGCTAAAAACTACCAGAACCACCAGAATCATCATAAGCAGCCCCACACGCCATACAACAAATTAATATGTTCTTCGCATGCAATTTCCGTAAGTACCTCACTCACTCCCCTTAAAACGTGCAACTTGCGGTCTAACAACGTTATGTCGCTATATATATATATATAATTGATCTTTGATTATTCATTGACCCAGTCCAGGCTCAGCTTAATTGCTAACGTCTAATTTGTGCCTTTGTGGAAGGAAAAAAACAGAGATTTGGAATGGTGCGGAAGAAGGGATTGGAAAATTGGGACTTTAATCAAGTAGTCAAGTCGATAATATGCATGGCACATGGCCAGCTGTTGTAATTTAGAAGAATTAGTGTGGCAAAAGATCGATTTCATGCTCACAAAAAAATTTATCTAATTAATCAAGAAAGTGATGCATAAGGCCGAGGGTTGATCATTTCACCTTACCTTATCCAAACTATCCAATTTCTAAAACTTTGGTTTTTATATTATTATTATTATTATTATTATTAGCAAAACATTGATATATAAATAAATTATTATCTTACTTTCTTGAAATTAAAATGAGAGGAGGATAATATTGGAACAGTTTGGTTCATCTTGGTCATGCAATTAGGTCAATTTCCATACAAATTGTCCCCAGTTTCCCTGTGCAAATATGGAAAACTATGATGTTGAAAAGTTTGAAATTAATTAGCTGATGTGAATAGCTTAGAAAATATATATATACCTAAACTTCAAAATTGGTGTTGAAATTTTGTTCAAAAAAAATTGTAGAAAAAGTATAAAGGCACCAAAAATAAATTATATATGCATATATATACGCCAGTATCCATAGCATCCGTCATGCAAAGCCTTTTGTCTATGGAAAAATATATGTAAATCGAAGACCTGATGAAATAAATTAAATGATTTTATTGTGACAAAGTCATTTTCCCCCGGCCCTCCCTGCCCCATTTGGGTCAAAAAATGCTGCTCTTTTCGGCTTTGCTTTAACGAAATTGAAGGGGAAAATACACTTTCATTTACAATTCAAGACTCGAGAGGTTTCTTCGATCAGCTCATCGCTTCTATTTCTGTCCATTTACAAACGAAAAGATAGAGATACCAAACTTTTTTCTTTTTTTACATTGAGGTCATTTGAAACGTGAAAATTAACTTCACTTTTTCACTTGGTATGTGTATGTATATAATTTCGTTCAAAAAGTACTACATATAGTATTTAGGTAAAAATCTTTCTCTCTCTCTACATATATATATGTGTGTGTTAGTGTGTTAGGTTTAGCAATATAATTAACCGACATATATATTGCAATTGGGACAATTTAGCTGAGAATGGTGGTGAATTTGTGTATACACTAGCTTATAGGATCAAATGAATGCAAAATGAGCTAACACACCCGAAAGATAGATGTTTGTTTCGGGGTTTAATGTCCAAAATCCTCCCTGAAGTATCACAAAAAGGACACTTTGCCCCTTAATCTTTTTTTTTGTCCAACTTTGCCCCTTGAACTATGAAAAAATGACATTTTATCCTCTGCCGTAACAGAATTTAGTCACATGCGTGCACATTACTAACGGGTATGTTAATTCGAGGTTATCTGTTGTCATGGAATTTTCACGCCAGTTAAAAGTGAGCCTCATGTTGACCTTTTTTGTCCTTCAAAAAATTGATAAAAATCCACTTGGGGCCCATTTTCTGGTTAACGTGGAATTTTCACGTCAGCAAAAAAACCTCGAGTTAACAGATATGTTAGTCACGTGTACACACATGACTAAGTTCTGTTACGGCAGGAGGTAAAGTGTCTTTTATTTCATATTTCAGGGGGTAAAATTGGACAAAAAAAGATTAAGAGGGCAAAGTGTCCTCTTTATTATATTTCAGGGGGATTTTTGGGCATTAAGTGTTTATTTTTAAAGTTACAACGATGAAATTAGCCAACTCACCCTCCGAACCAAGATTACATAATTAGTTGTTGTACCAGTTCCATTAATATCATGCTCCCGAGTCATATAAAATAAATTACGACAAATTATATATGCAGGAAATATTTCTATAAATATTACTTATATATCCTAGTAATTAATACTAATAGAATTAAGATGGGTTTAGTATTAATATTGGATCTATTTTCCATTCATTTTGGTAGGATCCCCATCTCCCCACATTTATATTAAATCACGATTAATTTGAAATCAAGTCAAGTTAAATTTCGAATGAGAAAAAGCTATTCCGCTACTTGAACGGTTTTAAGTCTTGTTGAATGCATACTCAAAATTAAATAAGTTTGTGAGACTTGGTAATATGTATCTTGTTTAGTAAATTGTGGAGAAATTTACATATCGAAAGAGACTATTGCCTTTGCAATTTAGTATAATCTTAATCTCATACAAGTTGTTGATAATGACTAGCTAGTGGACTAGTAGTAGTATTTTCAATTTTTCATTTGTCTCTTGATCTTTAACAAAGTAGAAAACACTTCAAAAATAATAAAAATCGACTTAAATCAAGATAGTACTGTAATTCATGATTTGTGTATAGCCTTTTCAAACAATCATTATCGACATTTCGTTTATGTAAACTTTTATGAGACGAAAATTCAAACTCTTTGTTTTTCAAATAGAGATTTTGAGTTCCTACAATGATAATGATTAACGTCGTCATTATCCCATTCTTAATTACTGAAGAAGTCCCTAATTAGCGGAGCTGTCACACGTTTTTGACACTAATTTTCCTTGGGGAAATAAAATTAAAAATTACTAATAAAGCAAGCTCAGGATGATTAATTGATTATTCCCTTGTGTTATTAAAGTCAACGACCTGAGATTGATGGACTGTCTTAGTCAACTATTTTGGCTGCATGGGCAATATTGTCCAAATCATTCCATGTCACCTTATTCTATACGGCAAATAACCCAACACCCAAGGAATGCGTTGTACTAAAAAGGAGAATGGGACTGCACTCAGGGTAAGCATATTGTCATGTTTACCCTTTGACTATTATACATCTAAAACCTTTTTCTTTTTAATTTTATGATTATATTTCAGATTATGTCAGCTCCAGCCTCCAATCTAGTAAGTAAGATTTAAGCATCCCAATTTTTTATTTAATTCTCAAAGGCAATGGAAAATATGGCCACATTAAAATATTTTAACTTTAGATTTATCGGTGGAAATATATTCTTCTTTAGCTATTTATTTATTCTTTTATTGTTGTCATTTACTAAAACACCCTTTTATTGCCTAAATAGATAAAGTAGCCAGCCTTACCCATATTACTTTCTTTTTTGAAATGCAATTTCCACTAAAATTGTCTAGTTGGTTTAGCTAATTGAGCTCATTCTTTCTAACCACATGTGATTTGGTTGAACTAATGACAATTAGTAATCTTTTATTATACTTACATTTGACAATAGTGAAAAATAAATAAAAAAAATGTATCCTCGGATTAAATAATTTATATCCTCTCTTTTCTTTTTGCACCAATTTATATTTTTTTTGTTTGCTTGTTTTCTCTTCTTTTCTTTTTCAAAAAAAGGGTTGAACAAATTGAACACGAAATTTCTAATCAAATAGAAATATTAAAATAAAGAGGAAATTGAGATGGTAAATCTCATTTTTGAGACTAATAATATCATGATACATTTGCTTTGCTTTGCATTGCTAATAGTTCAATTTTGAGTTTCATGTTTTATTCCAACTTACACAAAAGAAAGGTCCAACCAACAAGGGATTGAATCAAGTGGTAAGCGGCTTGTTTCAGCTTAAGTAGATCTCAAATTCGAGACCTTATCGGATCCTGATTACTCAGAGCAAAAACCTTAGATACCGGATAAGATATAAAAAAACAAAGAAAGATCCAAAAACCAAATGGTTATCAATATTTAATCACTTAATCATGTTGACTTTTAAACCTTTGATTAATTCTAAAGTATACAAATATATTCCTCATCTCTTCCAATCCCATTCAAGAAAATACTAATTCAACTATTAGCTACAATTATAATGCATCCCTTATCTACCCACAAAGCCTAAATAACAGCCAAGAGAGCGAAAAAAAAAAGCATAAGAATATAGTATCCTTTAAAGTCTTAAACAATTGTTCAAATCCTAAAATCCTAATATACTAATCTAAAAAAAAATTTTCAAAGAAACAAATGGAATATATGCGGGACCCAATCACCACCATTGATCAGATCATTTATCAAAAAATGGTTGGTGATTTAGATGCCGTCCATTTCACACACTTTAGTACTTTACAAAACTGGATTGCTAAATACCGTCCCCTTTTTACTTATCACCGTCTCCCTTTTTACACTTTTGCCCTTTCTTCATATTTTCTTCGAACTTTCTAATTTCAAGAACGCTCAAGAACATTTATAATCTTCAAGAACGCTAAAGAACGTGGAATAACCAAGAATTCCGGAAATGGATTCAAACGAAAATTTATAATTAATAATTAAAAAATAACAAAATTAACCGGTGCCGCCCTCCTGG